>SJYC01070628.1:39-59444 GCA_006408675.1 Madoqua kirkii
GTTCTATACCTCTGTGTCTCTTTTATTGTCTCACATACAGGGTCATCATTACTATTAATGTTTTAAAAACAGAATCTAATCTTGAGCAAGACCCTCCTCTTCTCTGGAACCCATTGTTTTTGTCTGACAACAGAAGGCTGGGTCTAATAATCTCTTAGACTCCTGCCAACTCTAGCAGCCTAAGATTCTACATTCAAGTGAAATAAGAAGTTAATAATTTCAGATTGCAGAGGTGTCATTCAAGCAGGTTTTGGAAAAACATTTGTCTCATCAGCTGTGTGAACAGGTATCTACGGAAACAACTTCTATTTGCATTCAAGGGAGATAATCATGTATGAATTTATCTCCATATTATCTTCACAAAGATAAGCTGTACTGGGGCTAAGCTTCTAATAGTATGTACTAGTAGATATGGCTTTACACCTTTTTGGTTGAATCAAGTAAAAATCAGGATGAGATACCATCAGAGTTTCAAAGACTGGAAGGTTTCACTTGAAAATAAGCTATAGGGATCTAGAAAGTCACAGTATTCAGTAGACACGATTTTTTAAAGCTTGAGAAAAACACTCTTGGAAGATGGCAGAACTAACCAGTAAACATGGAGGGCAGAAGAGAAATACTAGAAGCAACCAGTATCATTTTTCCTTCAATCTGAGTCATTAAAAAAAATTATTTATTCTTGATTGAAGGATAATTTCTTTCTAGTACTGCATTGGTTAACTGGGTCATTTTAAACCAATGATTAGCTGCTCATCTCTGGGCCTGAGCTGCTTCTGCATGTAGAAGAGGAGAGACCTTAACCAGATGATGTCTAAGATTCCTTGCAGCTCTGATATTAACACAGTGATTGAGCTAGCATTTAGTATTTTTGTTACCATGTGATGTCTTTCAGCACCAGATGAAGAACCCAAAATCCAGGTTTTGTGCAAAGAGGTGTTCTGTGCTTTGATACTGTCTAATAAGCAGCACTGGTATCTTCCAGTTAACAGTTCTCTACTCCTCTAGACACCAGTGACGAAAGCTGAACGTAATTTAGCTTAACTGGAAAGGGGGAGTCTTGGCTCGTGTAAACACATCACTGAAAGAACGTGGGTCAGGTGACAAAGGACAATGGATTCAGAAACTCAAACTCTGTCCAGACTCTCCCAGCCTTTGGGTGTCAAGGGCTATGTGTGTCATGTCCCCTTTATCATGAGGGACATGACTATGGGCAGCTCTGGGTCCTAAGCTTAGGACCAGAAATAAAAACTAGCTCTCCAAGTAAATCAGGTAGAGACACTGATCACACAGCTTGGGCTACTGCCCAACACCTGAGTTGATTATCATGCCCAGAGGTGGGAAATATGATGATCTGGCTCAGCATTTGCCCAGTCTTTGTTGTCAAGAAGATTTGAGTCTGTAATTAAGAGCTGAAGGAAAAGATGCTGAACAGAAAAATTTAGCTGGTGTACTTGTTTGCTGCTTCTTGTATGTAGCAAGTTATCACAAACATAACGGCTAAAACAGCTCCATCTGTGAGTTCACAGAGCTGTAAGTCAGAGGGCTGTGCTTGGCATGACTGGATTCTCTACTCAGGATTTCACAAAGCTAGAAGGTGTTCACAAGGTTTTGTTCCCCTTGGAAGCACGAGGTCATCTTCTGAAGTCATGTGGTTTTAGCAGTATTCAGTTCCTTGTGGTTGTGGGACTGAGGTCCTCATTTCCTTACTGGCTGCTCTCAGCTCCTAAAAGCTGCTCACCTACCTTGCCACATGGCCCCCACCATTCTCAAAGCCAGCCAGAGCTGAATCTGTCTCACTCTCCCAGTCTTTTTCACCAGAAAGAGCCCAATCCTTTTTAAGAGTTAATTTGATTAGTTCAGCCTTACCCCAGGATCATCTCCCTATTTTGAAGTCAACTTATTTAACACCTTAATTATATCTGCAAAATCCGTTTGCTGGAGTACCTACCTTAGTGTCTGAGTAAGAGAAGGCAGCAGAGGGTGGGATAAGAATGTGGGAATTGGGGACCATCTTAGAATTGTCCTGACTGCCACTGCTACATGAGCTTAGGAATTTTAAATCAATCTTGAGCAGACCTATTCCAAAAGGCCAGTCATTCCAAGACTTGAGTTTACTCACGTAAGCAATTAGTCTGATGAATTAGTTGCCCAAGGGTTAGGTAAACTCAAGCTTGAACTCTTAGGCAACTGATTCATTTATCAGGCTAGTTGCTTGACTTGAATATAATGAAATGATTGAATATATTTGTTATTATTAATCTGATTCTCAATTTTAGGAAGATGGAGTGTAAACTAAAAGCAGAGCTTGGTTAGTTAAAAGCACATTTTAAACACTTTTTGCATGCTCTTGCCCTGTGATCCCCTAAACTCAGTTTAGTTCCCTGATTGCACATTCTTATGGAGCCCTATTCTTTTCACTTGCGATGCTCTTCATTGCTTATTCAACACCACCCTCTAGACTACATATTGATGATGCAGAATCTGTATTTCCTGTTTAATGCATAACATAGCATAGTGCCTGGCACACACAATAAATATTTCTAAAGCAAAGAGGACAGGTGTCACGTCACACCTCAGTGTGGACCTGTGGGCTCAGGGCAGTGCCAGCACACATTGTAAGCGTTCCATCAAAATGGAAGGACTTCCCTGGTGGGCCAGTGGTTAAGAATCCACCTTGCAATGCAGGGGGGATGCTGGTTCGATCCCTGGTCGGGAAACTAAGATCCCACATGCCGCAGAGCAACTAAGCCTGCATGTCACAACTACTGAGCCCAAGCACCACACTGACGAGTTTGGACTTGCACGGCAACTAATGAGAGTTTTTGAATGGGGAGTGGTGTTAGCTGTGTGCATGCATGCGAAGTTGTTTCAGTCATGTCTGACTCATTGGTTAGCTGTGCATTCTCAAGCAAATATTTTGTCATTTGGAACCTCAGGTTTCTGCTAAGAGGAGTTAGGTTGCCCAAGGACAAAGAGAGGTGCACATCCTCTGAACGTCATAATTCACTGCATAACTGTGTGAAAGTCACAGCATTTCGCCTTCACCTTTTTGCCTCATAAGGCAAGACAACATGCTAAGAGACCAACTCTGTGAAGCTCATTTCACTTCTGTTTAAGCAGGACTACCCTTGTGACTGCCTCTTGAGAAACCTGTATGCAAGTCAGGAAGCAACAGTTAGAACTGGACATGGAACAACAGACTGGTTCCAAATAGGAAAAGGAGTATGTCAAGGCTGTATATTGTCACCCTGCTTATTTAACTTCTATGCAGAGTACATCATGAGAAACGCTGGGCTGCAAGAAGCACAAGCTGGAATCAAGATTGCCAGGAGAAATATCAATAACCTCAGATATGCAGATATCACCACCCTTATGGCAGAAAGTGAAGAGGAGCTAAAGGTCCTCTTGATGAAAGTGAAAGAGGAGAGTGAAAAAGTTGGCTTAAAGCTCAACATTCAGAAAATGAAGATCATGGCATCCGGTCCCATCACGTCATGGGAAATAGATGGGGAATCAGTGGAAACAGTGTCAGATTTTATTTTTTAGGCTCCAAAATCACTGCAGATGGTGACTGCAGCTGTGAAATTAAAAGATGCTTACTCCTTGGAAGAAAAGTTATGACCAACCTAGATAGCATATTCAAAAGCAGAGACATTACTTTGCCGATTAAGGTCCGTCTAGCCAAGGCTATGGTTTTTCCTGTGGTCATGTATGGATGTGAGAGTTGGACTGTGGAGAAAGCTGAGCGCCGAAGAATTGATGTTTTTGAACTGTGGTGTTGGAGAAGACTCTTGAGAGTCCCTTGGACTGCAAGGAGATCCAACCAGTCCATCCTAGAGGAAATCAGTCCAGGGTGTTCATTGGAGGGACTGACGCTAAAGCTGAAACTCCAATATTTTGGCCACCTCATGTGAAGAGTTGACTAAATTGGAAAAGACCCTGATGCTTGGAGGGACTGAGGGCAGGAGGAGAAGGGAGACAACAGAAGATGAGGTGGCTGGATGGCATCACCAACTCGATGGACGTGAGTTTGAGTGAACTCTGGGACTTGGTGATGGACAGAGAGGTGTGGCGTGCTGTGATTTATGGGGTCGCAAAGAGTTGGGCACGACCCAGTGACTGAACTGAACTGAACTGAACCCTTGTGACTGAGTAGTTCTTTCTAACCCTGTGATGTGGCTGCCTGGGCAGAGAAAGTATCCAAATGCGGAGGGGATTTGAAATCCTTTATTATGGGGAAAGTCTCCCATCTGCTTTGCAACTTTACTTCTAGGCAATAAGCGGAGATTTCCTTTCTAGCTTGTTAATATTAATTCCAAAAGCTACTGAAGGAGATGAAAGCTTGAGTTTAAATTTGTCAAATATGTTTTAGCAGCAAAAAAAGAGAAAAGACAGTTGAAACACTGACACACACAGACAGACGCACACTCACGCAGGCTTGCTGCTGCTGTTGTCATTCCATCCTGAGGATTACTTGGTTTAGAAAGCCGATAATGCACTAAACACTTCCTATAAAATGTCCTAGCCGGGGAGTGAGCTATGTGATAAGGATCCCATATATGGGAGTGTGACTAAGCTCTGAGAGAAAATATGGCAGAGATGGCTGGCTACAAATCTGGGATAATTCCTTGAGAAGGAAAAAAAAGAAGGAAGGATAACAAAACCCCGGTGCAGAGGAAATGCCTGGCTCGCAGAGGGCGAGCACGTTTGTGTGGGAAAAACACACAGCTTGACCAGCGCCAGCTCCCAGCGGAAAGATGTTTTCAAAATACTGTCTTCCCAACTTTCAGATGTCTAAGAGGTTCTTCGAGGACTTTTGAAAAAGACCTTGGCCCTTCAGGTCGGGACATTTTTGAACAGCCTTTCTCACAGGCTTAGCTCTGTGTTCCTTGCAAACTGCTAAATCCCTCAACCTCTAGATTTTGTTTTGAAGTCATAAATTTCTCTCCAGGCATCTTGGTTTTCAGGAACCAGCACAGCGTGTTTCATTTGTGAACAACTGGAAGAAAGCAACTTTACTGCCAACATTTTTTTTTAAAGATTTTTTTTTAACTTTCATTGCCTTTTAATTTTACATAAAGGTATGTCCTGTCTGCCAGATGTTGGAAAGTGCAATGGAATTAATGTAGCTTAATCCTCAGAATCGCACTGGTTTGCTAGTCTAAAAATATCTCAACCGGCTAAAATGTTGGGCTGAATTTGCAAAATATAAATGAGAAGAGATGGATGTAATGCCCCTCATTTAGCTTCAAAAATTCAGCTGCACGAGTACATTTAGGAAGTTATCTACCTGTAAGTCGACTCATCTTAGCCCCATTTCCTGGCAGACCAGACCATTGGAGGTGGGTTCAGTGGGGCTTGGATTATAGCCCCAGCCCTGATCCTTGCAGATATGTGTGTTTGGGGCAAGCCACTTCACTGAACTTCAGAGTTCTCACCTGGAAAATGAAAAAAAAAAAAAATCTTTCCCCAGAGATTGGTAAACATGAAATGAGATCACAAATTAAAGCACTGATCACTAAGTTCTTACCAAATAAATGTCTGTTGTTATTAGATCATAAGTCTCACCCTGTAGCTCAAACAGTAAAAAATCTGCCTGCAATGCAGGACACCAGGGTTCGATCCCTGGGTTGGGAGGATCCTCTGGAGAAGGGAATGGCAATCCACTCCAATATTCTTGCCTGTAGAATTCCATGGACAGAGAAGCCTGGCGGGCTACAGTCCACGGGGTTGCAAAGAGTCAGATACGACTGCGTCACACACACACACACACACACACACACACACACACACACACTCTCTCTCTCTCTCTCTCTCTCTCTCTCTCTCTCTCCATGGGAAGCACTGTGGAGGACAGTGGGCCCCGCTCAGCTTTTGGTGTTTCTGCTATAAGCCACATTTGTAAGGGTCAATACACTGAAAATGTTAAAGCTAAAGCAAGTTTCATCAGAATAACAATACACACCATCTGCTACCCACTCCAGTATCCTGGCCTGGAGAATTCCACGGACTGTAAAGTCCTTGGGGTCGCAAAGAGTTGGAAATGACTGAGCAAGGGTTTCATTTTCACTTTCACAATCTTAAGAACATTATTTCTTCAATAAAGTTCATTACTATTTCAATAATTATTTCAATTTATTTCAATAACTGACTATATATATTTTTTCCTTAGTGAAGCAAGTAAGGATTTATTAGGAGGGAAAAGAGTACAGTACATGTGGATAGACACATGGGTGGGCTCAGACAGAGTCATTGAGTGGAAGCTTCATGGCAGTTTGAATCTCTTACGTGGGGCTTTTTTTCCGGGCTTCCTTTGGCCAGTCATTTAGATTTGCCTGGATCCATCCATATTTGGTATATCTCAGGATCCTCCCATGTGCACACACATCTCTCTCTGTTTTTTAACCTTGAGCTTTTTCTTTTGTCTTGAGATATAGCTGATTAGCAATGTTGCAGTAGTTTCAGGCAAGCAGTGAAGGGACTCAGCCTTATGTATACAGGTATCTATTCTGCCCCAAAGCCCTGTCCCATCCAGCTGCCGCATAACATGGAGCAGAGTTCCATGTGCTATATAATAGGTCTTTGTTGGTTATCCATTTTAAATATAGCAGTGTGTCCATGACCTTCCCAAAGTCAAGTTCATTTTCTAAGTCTGTGGTGTGCACACATCTCTTAGCCAAGATGGATCCAACCGCAAAGGTCTGTGGGTTGATTATACATGTTTTCTACTGTTTCAGTTGACATCGCTGTATCAATCTTTCTAGTAAGTCCCAGGTTGAATGTCAAGGTCATTGCCCTCTTCCCTCACCTCCTTGGGAGGCTGGTGGCTCGAAGCAGCTCATGACCCAGGTAGACTCGCCATCAATCCTCTTCGTGTCTGCTTTCTTATTCCTGCTCACATTAACGTGCTAGTTTTCATCTCTTTCCTTTTCTCCTGGGCTCTCTCTCTCTCTCTCTCTCTCTCTCTCTGATACTTAGAGTCATAACGTTTTCAGACAACTGTTACTGCTACTGCTTTGCCTCTTTATAGTGACTGTTTGGGTTCAAATTCTCTGTTACTTAAATCTTTTGACCTCTGTGCCTCCATTTCCCTACCAGTAAAATGACCTGGAGCATGAAAAGACCTGCTTCTGACAGTGTTAGGGAGATCCACCTGTGCTGTGTCCGAGGCCATGAGGCTCAATGAAAAGAGTGAGAGCTTTAGACCTGGAGGCGCTTGCCTTCGAATCTCAGTTCAACCATTTTTCAGTTGTGTGGACGTGAACAGTAACTTCATGTCTCTTGGCCTGATTTCTCGTTTGGAACATAAAGCAGCAGACTGTTGTTGCTTGCCCCATATCCATTTCCCATTTTCTTCAACCAATAAAAGCCTGATTGTGTTTGGAGCTGAAATATGCTCAGATAAAAATTTTTCATTTCCACTCTCCTATCTGATACTGGCCATGAACTGGAAGTAGAAACCTCCGAGGACAGTGGATGGAAAGTTATTCTAAAAGAATAGCCTGGGCTGCTGTGAGCTTCTCCCTTTGCCTTTTCTCTTCTCGTCCCACCAGAATCTGAACACAATGCCTGGAGGGACAGCAAGCGGCCCCATAACCCTAACGTGCTAAACGTGAGGATAAAGACTATACACTAAGGAGGGCTGAACAGAAAGAGGGAGAGCCCTTCTCTGATTGCCTCACAGGGTTCCCCACAAGTGCTGGGCTGCTCACCCCCAGGCTTGCAAAATGCATTACCATTCAAATAGATCCTCATCTTTTAAGTTTTTGTTGGCCAGTTTGTCTGTTATTTGGAGTCAGACTCTTCTCAAAATGGACATCCACAAGAACTAAAGTGATACTTGCTACCCAGGATCCTTGTGAGAATAAAATAGGTTCAGTGTACAAAGTGTTTAAGGCTTTGGCGTCTTGGCACACGGAAGACTTCTAATAAATGCCCATTCCCTTCCTGTTTCCCATCATACATTTTGCATTCTCCTTGGTACAAGTAATTATCAGAGCTATTTGGGGACCATCTTGGAAGTTTTGCTTTTAATGTGCCCTTAAGTATGAGTTGCCCAACTGAACGTGATCCCACAGTCAGATGGTCGCTTCCTAAAGCACAGATGTTTCTAGGCTATCTTCCTAGAACAGAATCCCAGGAGCAGGGATGCTAATGCTCAGGTGTTCTCTGCACTAATGCAGGGCATTTGTGATAAAGTCCACCCCTCATATTTCGGTACTGACATCTTTAAAGAAAAGGGCCTGAAAACCACTGTCCTATTGGGTACCTTTATAGGCCGCTCAGTGGTAAAGAACCTGCTTGCCAGTGCAGGAGACATAAGAGATGTGGGTTCACTCCCTGGACTGGGAAGATCCCCTGGAGGACCCAGTCTAGTACTCTTGCCTGGAGAATCCCATGGACAGAGGAGCCTGGTGGGCTAAAGACTCGAACACAACTGAAGTGACTCAGCATGTATACATATGTTTAGCTTTAAAAAGAAAAGGTACGAGGGACAACATATGGCAGCTTTCTTCAAATATCACTTGGGTCCTGGGGAGACTCTGCCAAGTATTTAGCTGTGTGGACTTGGAAACAGCAGCTTCTGGAAACCCTTCCAGTTCTAGGTAAGATGCATTGTGGGTCCTGGGCCTTGAAAGGATGAGCAAAGTATAACTCAGCAAATGTTTAGTGAATTGATTAATTAATTAAAGAGTTAAGTGTTTAACCCTGATGTTTTTATGAGTAAATGCAGCTTAACTCCCAATATCCAATTCATTGGTGAGAATGTGCCTTTGTGTGAAATGGGGGTCACTTGGCTTTGGAGTCATTTGAAATCCAGCCTCTCTCTAATGAGCCCCTCTCTAAGAATGTCCAGAGAAAACTATCTTGAAGGGGCAAGACCTACAGCTATCCCCATCCCAATTTCAAAGCCAGTGGCTATTCAACTGAAATTAATAAGGACAGAAAACTGATTTATGCAGAAATCATTTTTTTAGCCAGTGTTTTATTTCAACTGAGTTAGCATCACACATTCTTGGCATCCCCTCCAAGAAGTCTCCTCCAAAAGTTGACTCATTGGAAAAGACCCTGATGCTAGGAAAGATTGAAGGCTTTCAAAAGGGGAAGGGAACAGCAGAAAATGAGATGGTTGGATAGCATCACCAGCTCAATGGACAAGAATCTGAGCACATTCAGGGACATAGTGGAGCACACAGCCTGGTGTGCTGCAGTCCATGGGATCCCAAAGAGTCAGACATGACTTAGCAACTGAACAACCAAAACAACAACAAAAACAGACAAGAAGTCTACACAATAAGCCAGGAACATATGAAATGCAGCCTTTGCTCTCAGAAATATTATATTGACTGTACTTAAAGTTATTACATCTAGAATATATGGAAGAGGAAATGTCTTAATGACACCAGTGGAGAAGAGAAAGCATGCACAAAATCTCCTAACGTGCAGACGGCGTGTTGAGAATTGAAGCAAAAGGGAATTTTTCATTATTTGTATCTGGGTTTTATGTTATAGTGAAAAGCACTTGGCTACTACAGTTGGTTTTATGTACACCTCCTCTATAACTACCTAAGCACTCCATTGGGCAAAAATTTAATCAAATATCTTGGTTTCTAGTAAGTACATTTGCGGCAAGCATCAGTGACCAAAACAAGAAAATCTGAAGTATTTCTACCTACTTGGACACAATAAATGTTCACTTCTCAAATTCAGGTTGAAAAGGAAGGAATTCTCTCATGGAAACAAGGGAATGAGTTCTCTCACTTTTTATATTTTGGCTTAACACATTCATTTTACCAAGGACTCAGCATTAAGTTTGAAGTTCCAAAGCACCAGAACCTGTTTTTGAGGTGATATTGGAAAGCAGCATCACACTTTTTTTTTAATGCATTTTCCCCACTATCCATAAAAGTGAGTTGAAACTTTCCCCATCACTTGAGTTCTACAGCCTGCCTTAAATTTACCTTTCTGTTCATTATGGAAGAGGAAATGTCTTAATGACACCAGTGGAGAAGAGAAAGCATGCACAAAATCTCCTAACGTGCAGACGGCGTGTTGAGAATTGAAGCAAAAGGGAATTTTTCATTATTTGTATCTGGGTTTTATGTTATAGTGAAAAGCACTTGGCTACTACAGTTGGTTTTATGTACACCTCCTCTATAACTACCTAAGCACTCCATTGGGCAAAAATTTAATCAAATATCTTGGTTTCTAGTAAGTACATTTGCGGCAAGCATCAGTGACCAAAACAAGAAAATCTGAAGTATTTCTACCTACTTGGACACAATAAATGTTCACTTCTCAAATTCAGGTTGAAAAGGAAGGAATTCTCTCATGGAAACAAGGGAATGAGTTCTCTCACTTTTTATATTTTGGCTTAACACATTCATTTTACCAAGGACTCAGCATTAAGTTTGAAGTTCCAAAGCACCAGAACCTGTTTTTGAGGTGATATTGGAAAGCAGCATCACACTTTTTTTTTAATGCATTTTCCCCACTATCCATAAAAGTGAGTTGAAACTTTCCCCATCACTTGAGTTCTACAGCCTGCCTTAAATTTACCTTTCTGTTCAAATTTGGTCAAATTTCAAGTAAAATCCTCTTTTACAAATTATGAGAAATTTTGAAAAATGAAATGAAGCTACATGACTCTGGCAATGAGGGAAATAATGAGGTTCAACTATATGCTTTCATTATGACTTATTTGGACCCTCTAAAAAACCCTGCCTTTTCCCCTCTTTTTAAATTTTTTTAAATTTAAAAGAAATGTATGTAATGTTAAGAAGTTACACTCTATTTATAGTTACTACAAGACTTTAACTATGTTCCCCAGGTTTTACAATACATCCTTGTAGCCTGTCTTACACTCAGTAGGTTGTACCTCCCACTGCCCCACCCTTATATTTCTCCTTCCCCATGGCAACCATGAGTTTGTTCACTGAATCCTTGGGTCTGCTTCTTTTTGTTTTATTCACTAAAAAGTGAAAGAGAAGTCATCAGTCATGTCTGACTGTTTGCAACCCCATGGACTATAACCTACTAGGCTCCTCCGTCCATGGGATTCTCTAGGCAAGAATACTGGAGTGGGTTGCCGTTTCCTCCTCCAGGTAGCTTGTTGTATTTTTTAGGTTTCACATATAAGAGATACCATACAGTATTTGTCTTTCATTGTATACACATTTCACTTAGCATCATGCCCTCCAAGCCCTCCATGTTGCTGCAAATAGCAAGCAAGATTTCATTTTTAATGTTTAAATAGTATTTCACTGTGTGTGTATATATGTGTATATATATTATATGTAATACACATATAACATATACATTATATGTATATATACACACATATAATGTATATATTATATGTCATCCAGTCCCATTACTTCATGGCAAATAGATGGGGAAACAGTGGAAACAGCAGCAGACTTTATTTTTTTGGGCTCCAAAATCACTGCAGATAGTGATTGCAGCCATGAAAATAAAAGATGTTTACTCCTTGGAAATAAAGTTACGACCACCCCAGACAGTGTATTAGAAAGTAGAGACATTACTTTGCCAACAAAAGTCCATATAGTCAAGGATACGGTTTTTCCAGTAGTCATGTATGGATGTGAGAGTTGGACTATAAAGAAAGCTGAATGCCAAAGAATTGATGCTTTTGAACTGTGGTGTTGGAGAAGACTCTTGAGAGTCCCTTGGACTGCAAGGAGATCCAACCAGTCCATCCTAAAGGAAATCAGTCCTTAGTGTTCATTTGGAAGGACTGATGTTGAAACTGAATATTTTGGCCACCTGATGTGAAGAACTGACTCCTTGGAAAAGACCCTGATGTTGGGAAAGATTGAAGGCAGGAGGATGAGATCATTGGATGGCATCACTGATTCAATGGACATGAGTTTGGTAAACTCCGGGAGTTGGTGATGGACAGGGAACCTGGTGTGTCACAGTCCATGGGGTCGCAAAGAGTCGGACACAACTGAGTGACTGAACTGAACTGATAAGTATATACACACACCTATGTATTTATGTATAGGCTTCCCAAGTGGCTCAGTGGTAAAGAATCTGCCTGTCAAAGCAGGAGCCACAGAGGATGCGAGTTTGATTCCTGAATTGGGAAGATTCCCCTGGAGGAGGAAATAGCAACCAGCTCCAGCATTCTTGCCAGGAAAATCCAATGGGCAGAGGAGCCTGGTGAGCTAGAGGAGCCTAGAGGGGGCTACAGCCCATGGGGTTGCAAAGGTCAGACACAGATTGTTTCCATACTTGGCAATTGTAAATAATGCTGTTCTGAACACGGGGGTTCATGCATCTTTTCAAATTAGTGTTTTCATTTTTTTTCAGAGTACATGCAAGAGTGAAATTACTGGGTCTATGACTTAAAAATTGGCAGTTCTATTTTTAGTTTTTTGAGAAACCTTCATATTGTTCTCTACTGTGACTGCACCAATTTACGTTCCAACCAACAGTGTACAAGAGTTCCCTTTTCTCTACATCCTTGCCAATGTTTGTTATTTGTGTTCTTTTTGATGAAAGGCATTCTGACAGGTGTGAAATGATACCTCATTGTGATTTCAATTTGCATTTCCCTGCAGATTAGTGATGTTGAGCATTTATTCATGTGATGATTGGCCATCTGCATTTTCTCTTTGGAAAAATGTCTATTCGGTTCTTCTCTCCATTTTTAAAATTGGACTGTTTGGCTTTTTTGATGATGAGTTCTGTGAGATGTTTATATATGTTGGATCCCTTTGCAAATATGTTCTCCCATTCATTCGGTTGTCTTTTCACTTTGTTACTGGTTTCATCGCTGTATAAAAGCTTTTAAGTTTAATTAGGTCACATTTGTTTATTTTTGCTTTTATTTCCTATTCCTTAGGAGATAGATCCAAAAAATATTGCTGTAATTTATGTCAAAGAGTTTTTTGCCTATGTTTTCCTTTGAGTTTTAATGGTATCCAGTCTTAACATTTAGGCCTTTAATTCACTTTGAGTTTATTTTTGTATCTGGTGTTAGACTATGTTCTAATGTTCCAATTTTATTCTTTTACATGGGGCTGTTCAGTTTCCCCAGCACTACCTGTTGAAGAGACTGTCTTTTCTCCATTGTATAGTCTTGGCTTCTTTGTTGTAGATTAATTGACCATAAGTGCATGGGGTTTATTTCTGTACTCTATCCTGTTCCACCGCTGTGTCTGTTTTTGTTGCAGTACCATACTCTTTTGATTACTCTGTCATTGTAGTATAGTCTAAAGCCAGGAAGCATGATTCCTCCAGCTCTGTTCTTCTTTCTGTTCTTTTTGTGTTTCTCTCTCTCTCTCTCTCTCTTTTTTTTTTTTTTTTGCATTTCATACAAACTGTGAAATGTTTTGTTCTAGTTCTATGAAAAATGTCACTGTTTATTTTGATAGAGATTGCATTGAATCTGTAGATTGCTTTGGGTAGTACAGTACTGTAACAATACTGATTCTTCCAACCCAGTGTGGAAAGAATGCAGTGTCTCTTTCCATCTGATTGCATCATCATCAGTTTCTTTCATGAGTGTCATACATTTTTTGGAGCACAAGTCTTTTGCCTTCTTAGGTAGGTTTATTCCTAGATACTTCATTCTTTTTGATGTGATGGTAAATGAGACTGTCTCCTTAATACCTCTTTGTGATATTTCATTGTCAGTGTATAGAAATGCAACAGATTTCTTTTTTTTTTTTTAATTGGAGGATAGTTGTTTTACAGTGCTGTGGTGGTCTCTGCTGTACATCATTGTGAGTCAGTTATACTTATATATATAAGTATTACATCCCTTTTGCGCCTCCCCACCCCTCACCATTGCACCCCTCTTGGTCATCACAGAGTGCCAGGCTGGACTCTCTGTGTTATACAGCAGCTTCCCCCTGATTATTTGTTTTGCACATGGTAGTGCATGTATGTCAAAGCAACTTTATCAACTTGTCCTACCCTCTCCTTCCCATGATGTGTCTCCCAGTCCATTCTCTACATCTGCATCTCCATTTCTTCTCTGTAAATAGGTTCATCAGGACTATTAATATTTTTCTAGATTCCATATATATATGCATTAATATATGTTATTTGTTTTCCTCTTTCTGACTTACTTAACTTTGTATAGCAAACTGTAGGTTCATTCAAAAAAGACACCCCACATCCAAGGACAAAGGAGAAGCCACATGGAGATGGCAGGAGGGGCACAATCAAGATAAAATCAAATCCCATACCCACCTGGTGGGAGACCAATAAACTGGAGAACAATAATGCCAAAGAAGTTCTCTCACTGTTGCAAAGGCTCTAGGCCCCACAGCAGACTTCCCAATCCGAGGATCCAGCAAAGGGTTGGAAATCCCCAGGGAATCTGACTTTAAAGGGCAGCAGGATTTGGTTACAGAACTTCCACAGGACTGGGGGAAACAGAAACCCTTGGAGGGCATAAACAAAGCCTCATGCCCATCAGAACCCAAGGGAAAGCAGTCACCCCACAAAAGACTGAGCCAGACCTGCCTATGAGTGTTTGAGGGTCTCTTGTGGAGGTGTGAGTCAGCAGTGGCCTGACACAGGACGGGGCACTGGCAGCAGCAGTTTGGGGAGCATAAGTCCTTTTGGAGGTCACCAGTAGACTTACCATAGAGCCTGTAGACTCCAGGACCGGGTCACCTGATGGTCAGCTGTCCAGGCTAAACAGCTAACAGGGAGGGAGCACACAGCAAGCAAATGAATTAAAGATTTACTGAGCATGGCCTTGCTCACCAGAGCAAGACTCAGTTTTCTCCACAGCCAGTCCCTCCTATCAGGAAGCTTGCACAAGCCTCTTATCCTCATCCATCAGAATGCAGACAGAAGAAGCAAGAACTGTAATCCCACAGCGTCCAGGACTAAACCCCAATCACAGAAAACCAATCAAAATGATTGAATGGATCAGAGCCTTGTGTAGCTCAGTGAAGCTATGAGCCACGCTGTGCAGGACCACCCAAGATAGATGAGTCATGGTGGAGAGTTCTGACAAAGCATGGTCTACTGGAGAAGGGAATAGTAAACCACTTTGGTATTCTTGCCTTGAGAACCTGATGAACAGTATGAAAAGGCAAAAAGATATGACTCTGGAAGATGAGTCCCCCCGATCAGTAAGTGTCCGCTATGCTACTGGGGTAGAGTTGAGAAATAACTCTAGAAAGAATGAAGAGACTGGGGCAAAGCAGAAATAACAGTCAGCTGTGGATATGTCTGGAGATGAAAGTAAAGTCTAGTGTTATAAAGAACAATACAACAGTATCACATAGGAAGCTTAAATGTTAGGTCCATGAATCAAGGTAAATTGAACATGATTAAGCAGGCAGTGGAAAGAGTGAACATCAACATCTTAGGAATCAGTGAACTAAAATGGGTAGGAATGGGTGAATCTAATTCAGATGACCATTATATCTACTACTGTAGACAAAATTCCCTTAGAAGAAATAGAGCAGCACTTATAGTCAAAAAAGAGTTTTAAATGCAGTACTTGGGTACAGTCTCAAAAATTACCGAATGATCTTGGTTCATTTCCAAGGCAAACCATTCAACATCACAGTAATCCAAGTCTATGCCCCAATACTGATACTGAAGAAGCTGAAATTGACCATTTCTGTGAAGACTTCCAAGACATTCCAGAACTAACACCAAAAGAAGATGTCCTTTTCATCATAGGAGATTGGAATGTAGAAGTATGAAATCAAGAGATACTTGGAGTAACAGGCAAGCTTGATCTTGGAATATAAAATGAAGCAGGGCAAAGGCTAACAGAGTTTGGCCAAGAGAACACACTGGTCATAGCAAGCAGCCTCTTCCAATAACACAAAGATAGTTTTATACATGGACATCAGATGGTCAATACAGAAATCAGGTTGGTTGTATCTTTTGCAGCCAAAGGTGAAGAAGCTGTATACAGTCAGCAAAACAAGACCTGGAGCTAAATGTGGCTCAGATCATGAGCTCCTTATTGCAAAAGCCAGGCTTAAATTGAAGAAAGTAGTGAAAACCACTAGACCATTTAGGTATGACCTAAATCAAATCCCTTACGATTATTCAGTGGAGGTGACATATAGATTCAGAGGATTAGATCTGGTAGACAGAATGCTTGAAGACCTATGGACAGAGGTTTGTAACATTGTACAGAAGGCAGTGATCAAAAAAAAATCCCCAAGGAAAAGAAATGCAAGAAGGAAAAATGGTTGTTTGAGAGGGCCTTACTTACAAATAGCTGAGAAAAGAAGAGAAGTGAAAGGCAGAGAAGAAAGGGAAAGATATACTTAACTGGGGGATCCCACTTGCCAAGGAGACATAAGAGATGTGGGCTCCTTCCCTCCGGGAGGGCATGGCAATCCACATCAGCATTCTTGCTTGAAGAGTCTATGGACAAGGGAGCCTGGTGGGCTACAGTCCATGGGGTCACAAAGAGTCAGATACAACTAAAGTGACTTAGTGTGTATATACAGATACCCAACTGAATGAAGGGTTCCAGAGAATAACAAGGAGAGATAAGAAAGCCTTCTTAAGTGCACAACGCAAAGAAATAGAGGAAAGCTATAGAATGGGAAAGACTAGAGATCTTTTCAAGAAAATTAGAGATACCCAGGGAGCATTTCATGCAAAGATGGGCTCAATAAAGGACAGAGATGGAAGAGACCTAACAGGGGCAGAGGAGGTTAAGAAGAGGTGGCAAGAATACACAGAAGAAACTATACAAAGAAGTCATAATGACCTGAGTAAACACGATGGTGTGATCACTCACCTAGAACCATCCTGGAATGTGAAGTCTAATGGGCCTGAGGAAGCATTACCACAAACAAAACTAGTGGAAGTGATAGAATTCCAGCTGAGCTACTTTAAACTCTGAAAGATGATGCTGTTAAAATGCTACACTCAATATGCCAGCAAATTTGGAAAACTCAGCAGTGGCCACAGGGCTGGAAAAGGTCAGTTTTCATCCCAATCTCAAAAAATGCAATGGCAAAGAATGTTAAACCTACTGCACAATTGCACTCTTTTCATATGTTAGCAAGGTCATGTTTAAAATCCTTCAAGGTAGACTTCAGCAGTACATGAACTTCCAGCTGTACAAAGAAGATTTAGAAAAGGTAAAGGAACCAGAGATCAAATTGTCAACATTTATTGGATCATAGAGAAAAGCAAGGGAATTCCAAGAAACCTCTACTTATGCTTCATTGACTATGCTAAAGCCTTTGATTGTGTGAATCACAAAAAATCATGGAAAACTCTTAAAGAGACGGGAATACCAGACTACATTACCTGTCTCCTGAGAAACCTGTGCAGATCAAGAAACAAGAGTTAAAACTAGACATGGAACAACTAACTTGTTCAAAATTGGGAAAAGAATCTGTCAAGGCTGTATATTATCATCCTGCTTATTTAATGTATATGCAGAAAACATCATGTAAAATGCTGGGCTGGATGACTCATAAGCTGGAATCAAGATTGCTGGGAGAAATATCAATAACCTCAGATACGCAGATGATACCACCCCCATGGAAGAAAGTAAAGAGGAATTAAATAACCTCTTGATGAAGGTGAAAGAGGAGAGTGAAAAAATTGGTTTAAAACTTGACTTTCAAAAAACTAAGATCATGGCATCTAGTCCCATCACTTCAAGGCAAATAGATGGTGACAAAGTGGAAACAGTGACAGATTTTCTTTTCTTGGGCTCCAGAATCACTGTGGATGGTGATTGCAGCCATAAAATTAAAAGACACTTTCTCCTTGGAAGAAAAGCTGTGACAAATCTAGACTGCATATTAAAAAGCAGAGACATCCATTTGCTGACAAATGTTCATATAGTCAAAGCTATGGTTTTTCCAGTATCCATGTATGGACTTGAGAGTTGGACCATAAAAAAGGCTGAGTGTTGAAGAACTGGTGCTTTCGAAGCACCAGTTTTGTGGTGCTGGAGAAGACTCTTGAGAGTCTCTTGGACTGCAAGGAGATCAAATCAGTCAATCATAAAGGAAATCAACCTTGAGTATTCACTGGGAGGACTTATACTGAAGCTGAAGCTCCAATACTTTGGCCACCTGATGTGAAGAGCCGACTCATTGGAAAAGACCCTGATGCTGAGAAAGATTGAGGACAGAAAGAAGAGGAGGCTATAGAAGATGAGATGGTTGGATGACATCATCAACTTAATGGACGTGACTTTAAGTACGTCCTGATGTGGGGTGGCAAGACTTATTGAATAAACAGCAACAACAAATTTTCATCCATATCACTACAACTGACTTAAATTCCTTAATTTTTATGGCTGAGAAATATTTCATCGTATATATGCATCACATCTTCCTTATCCATTCTTCTGTTGATGGGCATCTAGGTTGCTTTCATGTCTTGGCTATCACAAACAAACCATGCTACAAGGAACATTGGGGTACATGTGTCTTTTTGAATTTTTTTTTCAGGGTATATGCCCAGTAGTGAGATTGCTGGGTCACATGGTAGTTTTATTGCTACTTAAGCAATCTCCATACTATTCCCCATAATGACTCTACCAATTTACATTTCCACCAACAACGCAGTAGAGTTCCCTTTTCTCCATACCCTCTCCAGCATTTATTGTTTGTAGTTTTTTTGATAATGGCCATTCTAATTGGTGTGAGGTGATATCTCATTGTAGTTTTGCTTTGCCTTTCTTTAATAATGAGTGATGTTGAACATCTTTTCATGTGTTTATTTGCCATCTGTGTATTCTTTGGATAAATGTGTTTAGGTCTTCTGCCCATTTTTGGATTGGGCTGTTTGTTTTTCTGATATTGAGCTATATGAGCTGCTTATAAATTTTGGAGATTAATCCTTTGTCAGTTGCTCCTTTGGCAATTATTTTCTCCCATTCTAAGGGTTGTCCTTTAACCTTATTTACTTTGCTGTTACAAAAGCATTTAAGTTTAATTAGGTCCCATTTGTTTATTTTTATTTCCATTACTCTAGGAGGTGAGTCAAAGAAGATCTTGCTGTGACTTATGTCAAAGGGTGTTTTGCCTATGTTTTGGCTAAAGGCTTTATAGTTTCTGGCCTTACATTTAAGTCTTTTATCCATTTTGAACTTATTTTTGTTATTGTGTTAGGAAATGCCCTAATTTCATCATTTTACACATGACTGTCTAGTTATCCTGGCCCTACTTAATGAAGAGACTGTATTTTCTCCATTTTATATTGTTTCCTCCTTTGTCAAATATAAGTTGTCCATAGGTGTGTGGGTTTATCTCTGGGCTATCTTGTTCATTGGTCTATACTTCCATTTTTGTGCTGATACCATACTGTCTGGATGGCTGTAGCTTTGTAGTATAGTTTGAAGTCAGGAAGGTTGATTCCTTCAGTTTCATTTTTCTTTCTCATGATTGCTTTGGCTATGCAAGGTTTTTTATGTTTCCATACAAATTGTCAATTTTTCTGTTCTAGTACTGTGAAAAATACCATTGGTAGTTTGATAGGGATTGCATTGATTCAGTGGATTGCTTTGGGTAGTATACTCATTTTTACAATATTGATTCTTCCAATCCATGGTATGTCTCTCCATCAGTTTGTGTCATCTTTGATTTATTTCATCAGTGTCTTATAGTTTTTTGCACACAGGTCAAATTTCTGTATATGAATTTTGTATCATGCAATTTTACCAAATTCATTGAGGAGCTCTAGTAGTCTTTTGGTGGCATCTTTAGGATTTTCTATCAAGTTGATCAAAAAGTTAGTTTAGGTTTTTCCATAAGATGGTGTAGAAAAACTTGAACAAATGTTTTAGCCAAACCAATGTATATATATAGTATCATGTCTTCTGCAAACAGTGACAATTTTACTTCTTTATTTTTTTCTTCTAATTTGGATTCCTTTTATTTCTTTTTCTTGTCTGATTGCTTTGGCTAGGACTTCAAAAATGATGTTGAATAAAGTTGGTGAGATGGATGTCCTTGTCTTATTCCTAATCTTAGGGAAAATGCTTTCAGCTTTTCATCGTTATCTTGTTAGCAGTAGGCTTGTCATATATGGCCTTTATTATGTTGAGGTACGTTTCCTCTATGCTGCTTTCTGGAGAGATTTTTTTTTTTAATCATACATGTACGTTAAATTTTATCAAAAGCTTTTCTGCATCTATTGAGAGGACCATATGGTTTTTATTCTTTAGTTTGTTAATGTGGAATATCACCTTGATTGATTTGTGGGTTTTGAAAAATCCTTGCCTCCCCAGGATAAATCCCACTAAATTATGGTGTATGATCCTTTTAATATATTGCTGGACTCTGTTTGCTAGTATTTTGTTGAGGATTTTCGCATCTATGTTCATTAGTGATATTGGCCTGTAGTCTTTTGTTGTGATATCTTTGCCTGGTTTTGGTATTAGGGTGATTGTGGCCTCACAGAATGAGTTCAGAGGGGTTCACTCCCCTGCAATGTTTTGAAACAGTTTCAGAAAGATAGGCATTAACTCTTCTCTAAATGTTTAATAGAATTCACTTGTGAAGTCATCCGGTCCTGGCTTTAAAAGCCCTATAGTTTATATGTTTAATTTTCTTTAAATCTTGTAAGAATGGGTAGCAAGCCTCCTTTTGGGGAAGGCAGAAGAAAGTCATGTGAAAATGAGTTGGTTCCTCAGTACATGTCGGAGCCCTCTGCCAGTCTAGCAGTGCGTAACCTGGATATTGCGAGGGAAGCGGTGGAGAGTAGGGACTAAGGAGGAGCCAGGTCCACCATACTTAGGGTTTGTCAGACAGCAGCAGGGGTCTTGTGTTCAGCTCTGAAGGCCACATTTTAATCCAGGCATTTCAAAACCAGAGAGCCTCCAGAGAGACCCAAGGGCAGAATTCTGAGGTGCTGAGGTGTAACATCTATTCATCTTACAGCTGTTTGAAGGAGCACCTGATGTCCAGTGTGAAAAGATTCCCCTGCAAGGGCAGAGTGGCTGCCTCAGTGCTTGAAGCCTTGTCACTCATGAGGGGCAGCAAGGTCAGGTTTAGCATCCAACAGCAGCTCCATCAGAGTGGAAGATACAGAAAGTTGCACCCAGGAAACAGAGGCTCCTCATTCCCTCACCTGTCCTTGGAATGTTCGTTCCCACAGTGGGAGCTCTCCCAGGGACCTGGCTTTGAGAGAGTAAGGTGTTGCTAAACCATCTAGATGGGATACATGACTGAGCCCAGTAAGTGCTCCATATAAATTTTAAGATTCTAGTGAGCAAGTGCTGAGATCTAATCAGCTTCTAGCTGCCCCAGTAGTTAGAAGCCAACAAGCTTCCTAAGTAAGTTCCCTTGTTTATTAAAACTGCTACCTTGCAGTCTGAAGTGATCTGCTCCGTCTTTCCTCTCTCCTCCCTATATGTATGCAGGGGCCAGTTTGTGAACTCACAGACATCAAAATGAAGAAGCCTGTTCTGACATGGAGAACTGCCCCCAAATGAGACGACTGGCCTCATCTGAGGGTCTGGCTGCTAAGTTGCTTCAGTCGTGTCCGACTCTGTGCATCCCCATAGACTGCAGCCCACCAGGCTCTCCCATCCCTGGGATTCTCCAGGCAAGAACACTGGAGTGGGTTGCCATTTCCTTCTCCAATGCATGAAAGTAAAAAGTGAAAGTGAGGTCGCTCAGTCATGCCCGACTCTTCGCGATCCCATGGACTACAGCCTACCAGGCTCCTCCATCCATGGGATTTTCCAGGCAAGAGTACTGGAGTGGGTGCCATTGAGGTTATCCTAATAATGACTGATGGCTGTAAATCTCTTTAAAATCTACAACAAATTCTCATATGTATCATCTCAGTTGAGAGGTATGATCCTTGTTTACTAAGGAGAAAATAGAGATGCTGAGAGACCTAATGACTTTTAAAAACATCGTAGAATCATCTTAGAGCCTCTGAGTTAGAAGAGACAAAGAATGTTATTCAGACAGAAAAGATATTTGAGATGCAAAGACCGACTGGAGACTCAAATCAGTTCTCCTAGCCTCCTGGTCCATGCCCGCAGATTACATCCCATTTCCTTTCAGCTTGTTTTTTGTTTGTTTATTTTCTGGGAATTTTCAGATTCTGTCTGGGGGTGCTGGCTGTGTCATTCTTCACCCATCTTTTCTATACCCTCAACCACAGCTTAATAAGATGTTTAACTTGAGTGAATTTCTTAAACTCTCCAAGCCTCAGTTTCATCATTTACGCACTGGAGGTGATGGTGGGATTCATCTCTTAGGCCTCACGCTATGAGTTAAATGAGATGATGCATATACATCTCTGGACGCAGAATTAACACCCAGTGGGTTTTCAGCTTGATTTTTACCTTTGCCACACCTAGTCCCTGGAGAAGGAAATGGCAACCCACTCCAGTGTTCTTGCCTGGAATTCCCCGTGGATAGAGGAGCCTGGAGAGCCACCGGCCATGGGGGTCGCAAAGAGCCTGACACAATGATACAGAATTAGCACCCGGGGGTTTTCAAGTAGATTTTACCTCTGCAGCCACCCAGTCCAGGCCTTTGTAATTCCTCACTGCGAACCATTTATAATTGCCTCCTAACCGGCTTTCCCACACCCATCTGTGCCCTATCCAGTTGATTCTCCATACTGTAGATGAGGGGCCTTCCTAAAATTCAGATCTAATCATGTCGCTTCCTGGCTGAAAACTTGCAACGGCTTCTGCTGATTTTTAGATAAAGGCCAAGACCTGCAACAAGGCCCACAACCCGAGCGAGGTCTGGGTCCTGAGTGCCTCGCTGGCTGCACCTCAAGGCAACCTCCTCTCATTCAGCACTGACCACACCAGGCTCCTTCTCTAGCCATCTAGGCTCCTTCTCACCTCAGGGCCTAGAATGTTCTTCCACACCATCAGGAAGCCCGATAGCCTCCTGCCACCCTACACACTCTCAGAGCCCCATTTCTATCCTTTGGTGGCGCTATGCCCACCACAGCTGTGTATCTGTGAGTATTTAACTACAGTCTGTCACAGCGTGTCTTGAGGGTCTTGCTCACCAGTGTTTCTCAATGAGTATGGGGCCTGTCATTTAGCAGATGCTCAAAGAACATTGAGCGTGTATGGCTGTGAGAGCTGGACCATAAAGGAGGCAGACTGCCAAAGAACTGATGCCTTCGAACCGTGATTCTGGAAAAGACTCTTGAAAGTCCCTTGGACTGCAAGGAGATCAGACCAGTTAAAGGAAATCAGCCCTGAATACTCATTGGAAGGACTGATGCTGAAGCTGAAGCTCCAATATTTTGGTCATCTGATGCCAACTGCTGACTCATTGGAAAAGACCCTGATGCTGGGAAAGACTGAGGGCAGAAGACGATGAGATGGCTGGATGGCATCACTGATGCAGTGGGCATGGACTTGGGCAAACTCTGGAAGATGGTGAGGGAGAGGGAGACTGGCGTGCCGCAGTCCATGGGGCTGCGAAGAAGGGGGCACGACTGGGCCACTGAATAGCAACACGAAGAATGTGAACTAACTGGAGAAAGACTTTGTAGGGGGCCCTTCCATGTAGATTTCTGTGAGGCTTAAGCTAGAAGGTAGGACTTGATTTACTCCAAGAGCCCTTCCTTCTTTGGAATTGGATGATTCCACACGACTAAGCAACTTCACTTTCACTTTCCACTTTCATGCATTGGAGAAGGAAATGGCAGCCCCCTCCAGTGTTCTTGCCTGGAGAATCCCAGGGACGAGGGAGCCTGGTGGGCTGCCATCTATGGGGTCTCACAGAGTCAGACACGACTGAAGTGACTCAGCAGCAGCAGCAGCAGCATCATGCTACCTTGTACATTTCCCTCCCTCCCCTCTCCAGACATTGTCACCTTTAGATGAGCTCACAGGAGTCTGTCAATAAATCCTTGCAAACTTATAAACAAATGACTCAGAGCAGTAGAAAACAAGCCTTGAACTGTATTCTGTGCAAATTCTCATCTTGACATTTTTTTTACTCCCCCACAGAATGTGAAAAATATCAACTCTTGTCATTGTTGGTGAGAATGCCCATTGGTACCAACCATTTCTATAGTCCCTCTGGCAGTATCTTATGAAACTCAAGATGGTCAAACTTGGTAACTCAGAAATTCTATTCCTTAGTAGACATCTGAGAAACTCCTACACTTCTGCCCAGCACAAAGAATGACTGGCATAGCAAACAAACAAGCATAATCACCTAATTTCCATCAACAGAAAGATGAACAAATAAATTGTAATATAGTCATACAGTGGGATACACTAGACCAATAAAAGAAATAAGTAAACCAGAACTTCATGTGTTAGCATGGTACCTTTTTAAAAAAGTTTAATAATGAAAGCAAATCTCAGAAGAATGAATACCAAACAATTCTACTAAAGGAAATTTAAATTTAAGTAAGGAGATCCAACCAGTCCATTCTGAAGGAGATCAGCCCTGGGTGTTCTTTGGAAGGAATGATGCTAAAGCTGAAACTCCAGTTCTTTGGCCACCTCATGCGAAGAGTTGACTCACTGGGAAAGACTCTGATGTTGGGAAGGATTGGGGGCAGGAGGTAAAGGGGACAACAGAGGATGAGATGGATGGATGGCATCACTGACTCGGTGAACGTGAGTCTGAGTGAACTCCGGGAAATGGTGATGGACAGGGAGGCCTGGCGTGCTGCAATTCATGGGGTCACAAGAGTCAGACACGACTGAGTGACTGAACTGAGCTGAACTGAACTGAAGTGAAACCACAAAATGTGTTGTGTAGGGATTCTTAATGATGTAATAAAAATATAAGGACCTCAGACAGAATGGTAAACAGTAGAGCACATGTAGGGCTGCTTCCAGAATGGAGAGAGTTGAAGGTGATATGAACACGGGTACCCCGGGGCTTCAACCAGCCTGCTACTATCTTATTTCTTAAGAGGGATAGTTAGTAAACTGCTCATCATTATAATAGCATCTCTGCCATTTTGTATATCTGAACTATTTTATAATAAAAAACACTTCAAATATATTTAGAGTTACTGATTCAACTTAAAATAAGAGCAGCCACTCTGGGTTCCATTGGGCTCCTATGCGTGTGTCTGGCTGGTGGTAAAGGGTTCCTTCTTTGCTTCCTGAGATGAGAGATGCCAGGTGAATTCTAAGCTTTCTTGCTGTCTGCGACCCTAGGACCCTCTCTCCCTGGGCATATTCTCAGAGGACCCTAGTGAGTATTCGGGCCAAAAATTTGAAGGAAGATGTTTGCCTTTAGCCTGGGGACCAGATACAAGATCCTTTTTGCTCTTTTTGGGAAATGGTGATGGACAGGGAGGCCTGGCGTGCTGCAATTCATGGGGTCACAAGAGTCAGACACGACTGAGTGACTGAACTGAGCTGAACTGAACTGAAGTGAAACCACAAAATGTGTTGTGTAGGGATTCTTAATGATGTAATAAAAATATAAGGACCTCAGACAGAATGGTAAACAGTAGAGCACATGTAGGGCTGCTTCCAGAATGGAGAGAGTTGAAGGTGATATGAACACGGGTACCCCGGGGCTTCAACCAGCCTGCTACTATCTTATTTCTTAAGAGGGATAGTTAGTAAACTGCTCATCATTATAATAGCATCTCTGCCATTTTGTATATCTGAACTATTTTATAATAAAAAACACTTCAAATATATTTAGAGTTACTGATTCAACTTAAAATAAGAGCAGCCACTCTGGGTTCCATTGGGCTCCTATGCGTGTGTCTGGCTGGTGGTAAAGGGTTCCTTCTTTGCTTCCTGAGATGAGAGATGCCAGGTGAATTCTAAGCTTTCTTGCTGTCTGCGACCCTAGGACCCTCTCTCCCTGGGCATATTCTCAGAGGACCCTAGTGAGTATTCGGGCCAAAAATTTGAAGGAAGATGTTTGCCTTTAGCCTGGGGACCAGATACAAGATCCTTTTTGCTCTTTTTGGGATGTAGCAAGAGAAAGGGCTGAAAAGAAAGAATGGGGCAAATAGATCAGAATTTAGCTCTAAAGTAGGTATTATTATGGACTTTCCCTGTGACTCAGTGTTAAACAATCCGCCTGCAATGGAGGAGATGCAGGAGACGTGTGTTCAGTCCCTGGGTCAGGAATATACCCTGGAGGAGGCCATGGCTACCCACTCTGGTAATCTTGCATGAAGAATCCCAAAGACAGAGGAGCTTGGTGGGCTACAGTCCATAGGGTCACAAAGAGCAGGACATGACCGAAGAGACGGCAGTTATTTTTATAGATGAATCTTTACTCTTCTGACCAGAAGGAAGGCCAAGCCTTTTGGTATACATCAGGTGTGCAGATAAAACTTTATTCCACCCAAGAAGCCCATGGCAAAAGCTGCATAGTCTCCTGTTCCCCTCCACATCACGTGCTACACACCTGTCTTTCAGCGTTGCTCAGAGGTAGGGGTAAGGGGGATGTCATCATACATTAACAGGACAGTTTATTTGTCTCCTGCTGATAAACTCTATAAAATGATGTCAACGCAATATCTGCTTCTGAATCTACCATCTCACTGGCTCTTTGCTCCTTCTATGAAAGAGCGTAGGGAGATTATAGAGTCACCAGGGAAAGCCAGACAGGGCCAGTGGCGAGCGCAGAAGGACCCTGGGCTATGACACAGGCCCTGCAAGGCTGCTTCTGTCCCCTTGAACTCCAGATCAAACCAAGATTTCTTACCAAAAAACCTTAGACCCAGCTCTCTGTTTTCCCTACTATCCTAACTCAACACCTGAAACAGGCCAAATCACTACATTTTGGGCAAACACGTCATAATTAACTGAGCCCAAGGCTTGAGAAAGATGCTCTTAGCATGTCTGGTTTATCCTCAGGGCCAAGACTGCAGGAACCGCTTCTTTGCCCTGCCTTCCTGCCTTGGATGACCTCAGTGGTTGTGATCCACTTCAAGGCCTGCCTTCCCCTCTGAGGTTATTGTAGCCTCTGAAAAACAGTATCTCACAGTGAAAATCACTGCAAGTTTGTGTTGCTGTAAGCTTTCATCTTACTTTCTGTCTCAGGGCTGCCGTAATTCAAAGGCAGGTGGGTAGCAAAGGGTGAAGACTGACCAGGGGATGGAGAAAGAACTGAGGGCTTGCAGGGGAGCAGGGAGGGAGTCGAGGGCTGCAGGACAGAGGGGCCAGGCCCAGCGTTTAAAGTCACCCTGCCCCCCATTCACTGTGTGAGGTGCTCCCGTGACTGGCCTGTAGCCTGCTCTCCTCTTCTCTCTCGCTCTCTCTGTCACACACACACGCTCCTGTGAGAGCAGGCTCTGAGCCGACACTGCCTGGATTCAGATCCTGGCTATGCCACTCAGGAGCTTGATGCCATGTTATCAAGCCATTGGAGGCCTGTTTCCGCCTTCTTTCCCAAAGAGCATTAGTAGAAATAGTCTGCCTTGAACACACCGCCCGGAGGATGAAATGAGTTGATATGAGTCACATACTTAGCACTGGCACAGAGTAAGTCTGACACTGGTGTTTGGTCAATCAAACCAAGGGTAAGAGGGTGGAGCGTAAGGTAAGGGCAAGGGAAGCGATAAACTGAGAGACTGGGACTGACATATACAGGCTACTATATATAAAACAGATAACTAATAAGGCCCTGGTGTATAGCATAGTGAACCCTACCCAGTACTCTACAATGATCTATATGGGAAAAGAATCTAAAAAAAAAGTGAATATATATATATATATATATATATATACACACATATGTGTGTTTGTGTGTGTGTGTAACTGATTCACTTTGCTGTTTACCTGAAATTAACACAACATTGTAAATCAATTATGCTGTGATACAAATTAAAAGAAAAAACAGCTGTGAAATTTCCTATTCCTCATCCTCTCCCCACTTGTCCAGCCTCAACTCGGCCCCTGTAAAACTCTTGAAGAGCCAGGCGCCTTCATACTGCTGTCCCCAGGTCTCCCCTAAGCAATGAGCAAGGTCCGGAGGCCAGGAACTCAACCACAAGGGTTCAGAATAACCACTACTGTGCTGGAGGACAGCCCAAGGCCCCTCTTGCCTCAGCCCTAATTCAAAGGCAGGTGGGTAGCAAAGGGTCAAGACTGGCCAGGGGCTAGATAAAGAGTTTGGGGTTGCAGGGAGTTTGGGGGTCACATTTTCTGCATCTTGCTCAGGACCACTGAGGAAGAGGGGACATGTGGCAGCCCTTGATTGTTGCTGGCGCCTCTGGTTCCATCAGCCTGCCTTTGAGTGATGCTCAGTAGACACCGTCCTGTCCTCCCTCTCTGCTGTTAGGTAGGGATTATAGAAACGGCAGCATCTCACACTCTTCCTTTCTCCACCCTACAGCCCTGATCAGGGATCTTGCCACATGTGCCTGGAAATACTGCTAATGTTTGTGAAATGATTAACACGTGCCTGGTTGTGGGCTAAATAGGGCTTTTCAGGTGGTGCTAGGAGTAAAGAACCCACTTGCCAATGCAGGAGACATAAGAGAGGCAGGTTCAATCCCTGGGTCTGAAAGATCCCCTGGAGGAGGGCACGGCAGTCCACTCTGGCTTTCTTGCCTGGAGAATCCCATGGACAGGGGAGCCTGGAGGGCTACAGTCCATGGGGTCAAATCGAATCAGACACAACTGAATTGACTTAGCATGCACACACATGGGCTAAATGCTAAACTTTAATCCCCTCAAGAACTCCTTGAGGCGGGTACTACTACCAAACTCATTTTTCAAGGAAGGTCAAACACAGGCCAGGGAGTTTAAGTGACGTGACCAGCCCTTACCTTCCCTTAGACACTTCTTATTCAGCCCTGAACTGGCTTGACTCTTTCACCTTATCTGTTCAGGGGCCTCTTAGATGTTGAGGGAGGGTGTGGCTCTGGTCCTCTTCTCTTCCATCTGGGTTTCCTGAAAGCACATAAAGGGTCTCAGCTCAGGGCTGAGTATCAAGTAAGCTGTTAACGAAAGGTAGCTATTATCATTACATAATATTTATTGAACTTGCTGTATTAGGCCCTGGAAGTGGGCCAAAAAAATAGGACACAATTCCTGTCCTCCAAGTACTTATGTTCTAGCGTGGGGTGGGTGAGTTGGGGAAAAGACACTGGCACCAGAGTAAATCACAGATGCTTTCAGTAACTGCTGAGAGGCACCTGGACTGAGGTCATTCGGGAGACGTCTTGGGGGAGGAGGAAGGATGGAGAGATTTCAGAAAGAACAGAGGTTGTCTAGGACAGGATGCAGAGACTCCATTTTCAGAACCGCGGCAAGACAAGGGTCAGCTTGGGGAAGGTCTCCCAGGTTTGGAACTCACCCCTGTGATCGGAATCACTGGGTGTCCGGGCCTGCCGATGACAGGACGCAGCGTGCGGCTGTGCCAGGAGCAGGACTGGAAGTCTGCCTGCGCGGTGCGGTCTGATGGCTGCATTTCATCATGCAGAAGTCTCAGAGTTTATTTAACCACTCATTTTTTGTTGGGCTTTCAGATCGTTTCTTAGTGTCCCACTATTATAAATAAGGCAGAGAGGCAAGATGGAAATAGACATGAAACTGATCATCAAAGAGGCCTGTGTTTGAATTCTTTCTCTGTCCCTTGTAAGCAATGGAACCACAGGCAAGTTACCTAATCTCTTGAAGCCTCAGTGTCATTATCTATAACATTAAAATGATAATGCTACCTAACTCACTGCGTTGCTATGAATCCGGGGAAACCACATTTAAGTGACAGATACTATCTCTATACATTTGACTGCTTATCATGTGATTATTAGGTGCCTGACTCTGTTCTTAACAAGGCAGTTGTGAGGATCCTATGCCTTTTTAAGAAGGCCTTGTCACTAACATCCTGGTGCTCTATATAAGTGAAACCAGGGTTTTGTCCAAGGTCACAAGGCAGAAGGAGGACGGTACTCAGTGTTGATAATCCTGAGCCAGGGGCTTTCCAGGGCACTGGTGGTAAAGAACCTTCCTGCCAATTCAGGAGACTCAAGAGATGCAGGTTCGATCCTTGGCTCCGGAATATACTCTGGAGGAGGGCACGGCAACCCACTCCAGTATTCTTGCCTGGCGGGCTCCTGTCTGTGGTGTTCCAAAGAGTCAGACAGAACTGAAGTGACTTAGCATGCACGCACACACGCACTCATGTGGCAGAGCCCACTTTCTCACCACCCCTCTCTCTCCTGCTCAGTAAGTGCTAGCTGGTGCTGCATTCATCATCGTCATGCTGCCGCTGGCACTGTGACAGATTTGGGAGAGGCTGAGGGCGGCTCTCAGTCACTTTCAGATTTTTAAGCTCCTGGTAGAAATGAGAAAATGCCCAACAGGGCTTTTTAACATGTGGTGTATTTTAGGTGTTTATGCTTCACACATTCACAGTAGTAAATGTTTATTTTAAAAATGCAAAAATTCAACAATAGACCTAAGAGATAAGCCCTCGACTGAGTTTCCCTCCAAGGATGCACCGAAGCTTCGGCATCCTTGACACCCAACCCAGAATCTCCCCCAGAGAAGCAGTGTTGGGGTCAGGAGCTGGTAGGATGGGGTTGCTTATCTCTGAGTTATGGGAGATGACCCCCGCCATCGCAGCTGCTGAACAGTCTTCCACAGGCTGGTTTGTGGTGAAGATGAACAGGAGAGTGACTGGAGGGGACTTGGCATGCAAAGTAAATGCTAAACATTTGTTGTGTAAATGTTAACATTTTAGGATCCTGGAAATAATGCCATCCATTTATTTACCAATACCCATTTTCGTAGCAGGGAGTTATGTTAGATTCCAAGCAGCTTTTCTAAATTTTTTTTGAGCAATTGCCATCCTGTTTGTTCTCAGGGACCAATGCTGAAACCACTGCCACCATCCCTCTCCTTCCTTCCAAATGAGAGTATAGACTAGAACTCAATATTTATTAAACAAATACTATTTGCAAAGTCCTGCGCTTGGAGTTGTAGCAACAGCAGTGACATTAACCGCGGCATTTACTGAGCACATCGTCGGCTGGGGCCCAGGCCCAGTGCTTCCCACACATAGTCCTTACTTAATCCTCAGGACAGCCTTATGAGGTCAGTGTGTTATTTTCATCATGATTTTTCAGATGAGGAAAAGGAGGCTCACAGAGGAGGTCTATCAGATTCTACTTCTGTTGGCTTATTGGGACTCTGCTCTTACTGAAAGGCCCAAGTGACAGGTCAGACTGTCCCTTGCAATTAAGTTTTGACATCTGTAAAATTGGGCTAGATTATGTCTAAGATAATTTCAAAATTCTAGCTTTCTGTCAGATAGTAGACATTTCATATAATCTGGACATTTTTCTTACAAATTGTAGTTTCCTGTGGATTTTTTCTTATTTTTCTAACTTTTTTTAAGCTTGTAAGCTAAAGAGCAAAATGTATACATCTTGGTGAATGAACGGAATGAACACACACTTGTAACCAGCACGTAGAAAAGATTCATAGGCTTCCATTTCAATTTCAGAGATCTTATGTCATTATTTCACTCATCTAGTTAATATTCACTGAGCACCTACATTGTGCTAAAAAGATGATGCAGAGTCAAGAGAGTGAGAAGACATGCCACAAACTGGGAGAAAATATTTGCAAAAGATGCATCTGATCAAGCACTGGTGTCCAAAATATAAAAAGAACTCTTAAAACTCAATAGGAAAACAAACAACTTGACTAAAAGATGATTCAAAAGCCTTAAGAGCTACCTCATCAACATATATATATAATATATATATATCAAGTGAGCATGTAAAAAGATGCCCCATATCCAACATCATCAGGGAAATAGAAATTAACACAGTGAGATAACACTATATACCTATTAGAAGAGAGAAAATCCAGAACACTATCAGTACCAGATGCTGGTGGGGATGTGGAATAATAGGAATTCTCACCCACTGCTGGTGGAAATGCAAAAAGATACAGTCACTGTGTAAGACAATCTGGCAGTTTCTCACAAAACTAAGCATATGCTCTTACCATATAAGCCAGCACCACATTCCCAGGTATTTACCCAAAGGAGCTGAAAACTTAGGTCTGCATGAAAGCTTCCACACAGATATTTATAGCACCTTGATTCATCATTTTCAAAACACGGAAGAAACCAAGATGTCCCTCAGTAGGTGAATGGATGAACTGAATTCCGACATTTCAGTGCTAAAAAGCAAGGAAAAATAGACATGAATAGACATGGAGGAACTTTAAATGCATATTACTAAGTAAAGAAGTCCATCTGAAAAGCTACATGCTGTTTGATTTCAATTATATGGCATTCTAAAAAAAAAGGCAAAACTATGGAGACAGTAAAAAAAAAATCAGTGGTTGTCAGGGAGGTGGATAAACAGGTGGAACACAAAGGTTTTGGGGGCAACGAAACTATTCAGCGTGATGCTGTAATGGAGAATGCATGTCACGATATTTTCCTGACAACACACAGAATCAATATCCCCAAGACTGAATCTGAACATAAACTGTGGACTTTGGCTCCCAGTGATGTGTCAAGGTGGGTTCACGGATGATAATGAATGTACCGCTCTGCGGCTGGATGTTGATAATAATGGGGGATTGGGGCCAGGGCATATGGAACTCTCTCCACTCCTGGCTCTGTTTTGCTGTGAACCTGAAACTGCTCTACAAAATAAAGTCTATTTTTAAAAATTATGCAGAGTGGAAGTTGTCATGAGGAGCCCCTAGTTTAAGCCTTGCCACTATAAAACCTGGGACAGACTACTCAATCCTTTCTGGAAAATAAAGAAAAAAGACTTGATAAGATCAATGCCCCCCCTTTAACTCTAGATCTTGTACCAGAAAAATTATATTTAGGAACTTAAATCATTCCACAAAGCACTTCGGTTTCATTTGAACTGAATCCTTCTTCATATTTAATTTTGTCCTGTGACTCTATCAAGAACAATTAATCAGAGTATGCTGAGTGCTGTGCTTAGTCGCTCAGTCGTGTCTGACTATTTATGACCCCACGGACCATAGTCTTCCAGGCTCCTCCTCCTCTAGACAAGAATACTGGAGTGGGTTGCCATGCCCTCCTCCAGGGAATCTTCCCAACCTAGGAATCAAGCTCAGGTCTCCCACATTGCAGGTGAATTCTTTACCGTCTGAGCTACCAGGGAAGCCCAAGAATACTGGAATGGGTTGCCATGCCCTCATCCAAGGGATCTTCCCAACACAGGGATCAAACCCAGGTCTCCTGCATTGCAGGCAGATTCTTTGCCAGCTGAGCCACCAGGGAAGCCCAAGAATACTGGAGTGGGTAGTCTATCCCTTCTCCAGGGGATCTTTCCAAGCCAGGAATCCAAAGAGGGCCTCCTGCATTGCAGGTGGATTCTTTACCAGCTGATCTACCAGGGAAGGTGGTGAAGGTGAAGTCGCTCAGTTGTGTCCGACTCTTTGCGACCCCATGGGCTGTAACCTACTAGGTTTCTCCATCCATGGGATTCTCCAGGCAAGAATACTGGAGTGGATTGCCATTTCCTTGTCCAGGGGATCTTCCCGACCCAGGGGTCGAACCCGGGTCTCCTGCATTGGAGGCAGATGCTTTAACCTCTGAGCCACCAGGGAAGGTAATCATATCTAAAACCTTCCTACATTTGTTACTAGTACACAGAGCACTGACTCCAAACAGAACTGTGAAGAAGGCAAGCCTCCTGTTGCTGCCCCTCAGCTCCCCTTCCCCTCTCTTCCATCTCCCTGGAGCCTGGGTTCCTTGGGCTCTTCTTCCCACTTTAGAGAGACTTGCTGTCAGGAGGGGCCCTCAGTAGTTCTGTAGTTCTCCCTGACATGCTTGCTTCTCCTGGTTCATGAGGAATCAGCATGGCCCCTTCAGCTGAGCCCTGAGGCCTCAGACCCAGACCTGTGATAGCCTCAGAGGTGCAGGCCTCTGTTTCCACACCCAGCTCCCTGACAGGACTCTAAGCCTCAAGACAGTAAGAACCATCTCTTCCTCAGAGCACGGGCTCCATTTATATGTGTGAATAAAGTCCCTTCCCATCAAACTTTACATTGCTGAGAAAATCTGCTTTGTCCACCTACTGTGGGGATACATCTTCTCCTCAGGATTTGTGGATCCTGCGTTTTCAAAATTTCCCACTCACTGAAATGTGTTTGTAACCTCACTTGTGTTTCTGTGGTCATTCAAGGACACGTGCAGAACAAAGACACACACCTGTGTCAGATGGTCTTCATTCAGGCGTGAGTTTCAGTACTGTTGGCTGTGAGTTCAATGTTAATGAAGCAACGCTATATGCTCAGTAAGGTGTCAACAGTATATATCGCTAAGGTTCTGTATTGTCAGTTGACAAAAAAGTGGCCAGAGCCCGCAGGAACCTAACCCTCCTTTTCCCCTAGGAGCTCATATCAGTACTTGCTCATTCAGCACTTATGGTGACTTTATAGAATTACTTTATAGAACTGCTTTGAATAAAGACGCTCAAGTGTATTTGCTTTCTTTTTACAGGGAGAAAAGTATTGACTCTCTTTATAGGAATCCTCTGACCGTCACAAACAAGTGAGTTTATTTGGCCAACAACAAGGTGGAAGGCATGACCAGTCCCCAGGTCCCTGAACTCATGGTCCTCCACTGAGTACACATGGTTTACAACAGTCTGTCCAGCTGTCCCTAGAACATTTTCCAGAAAAGTAAAAAAGAACAACCAAATGTCTTGCTGCTCCCTTTCCAGCATGTGATTTCACTGTGGGAAACCTAGACTTTGCAGCAAAGGAAAGGCCAATTGTTTTCAACACTTAACTCTATTAGAAACATCATTAATAAATAATCAGCTTTTTAAACAACTTACCATGAGAAAAACAAAATATAAATTCTTACCCAGTCCTCAGATCTGCAACACTCTAAATTCAGATTCTTTATTAAAGATTAAAAGACAATTTAAGTATTAAAATATGAATTGTATTGAAGCTCCACACTGAAGATTAATATTGAGCAAAACAACTTTTTACTGCTCAGTAAATGTGAAGAAAAAAATATCAGAATTTGCCACTTAGAACTTGAATCCTGGGTCCACTAATTTCAAAAGCTTTTTTTCCCTTCAAAAGACATAATGAATAAAGGCAATAACTTTAAAAACAAATAGGAAAAATAAAAATTATAAACACAGATATTGTAATAATCCAACCAAATAGTTAAGTTTCCAGGGGCTGCTTAAACACAACTTGGTGGCTTAAAATAACCTGGGAGAGAGAAATTTATACTTTCCCAGTCCTAGACGCCAGAAAACAAAGCAGACCCCCTGGGCTGAGATCAGTGCGTCAGCAGGACCATACTCCCTCTAGAGGAGAAATTGTTCTTTGTCTTTTCCAGCTTGTGATGAGCAATGCATTCCTTGGCTTTCAACCTCACCACTCTGTGGTCACCTTGTTTTCTTTTATGTGTGTGTCAAATCTCATCCTGTCTCTTTCTTATCAGGATTTATTGCATATTGGGCCACCCAGATAATCCAAAATTTTATCCTCATCTCAAATTCTTTAACTTAATCAACACCGCCAAGTTGTTGTTGTTGTTTTTCTATATAAAATGACATCTGCAGGTTCCAGGATTGAACCTGGGTCAATCCTTGTGACGGGAAGATCTCCTGGAGAAGGAAATGGCAGCCCACTCCAGTATTCTTGCCTGGAAAAATCCCATGGATGGAGGAGCCTAGTAGGCTACAATCCATGGGGTCGCAGAGAGTCTGATACAACTGAGCTACTTCACTTTCTTTCTGGGTGTCAATGGTGGCTCAGACAGTAAAGCATCTGTCTACATGCCAGAGACCCAGGTTCGATCCCTGGGTTGGGAAGATCCCCTGGAGAAGGAAATGGCAGCCCACTCCAGGACTACTGCCTGGAAAATCTCATGGATGGAGGAACCTGGTGGGCCACAATCTATGGGGTCGCAAAGAGTCAGACATGACTGAGCCACTTCACTTCAAAGGTTCCAGGGATTAGGAGATTAGGACATGCGTATCTCTTGGGATGGGGCATTACTTAGCTTGCCACAAGCAGTAAACCTAATAATTCTATCTATGTACTTGTGACATAACCCAATGAAAAAGAGAGGTGCCTGTGAGAACACCCCCTCTGTTCCTGAGGCCCCCATATTTCATAGTCAGTTGAGATTTTTTTTTATGATAACAATGATGATAACTTTATCAAGCAGCAGCCATGTGCCTACTCCTGTTCTAAGTATCCAAGCCTTGCCCCACAGAATCCTCACAATGACCCTACACGGTAGGACAGCTATGCTTTCACATTTTACAGGTGTGGAAATGCAGGAGGCTAAATCCATCCAAACAAGACCCAGTTTCCCCCACAGTCAGTCTCTCCCATGAGGAAGCTTCCATAAGCCTCTTATCCTTATCAGAGGACAGACAGAGTGAAAACCACAGTCCCAGAAAACTAATCAAACTGATCACATGGACCACAGACTTGGCTAACTCAGCTGGGTGTTGTTTTTGCTTCAGCTCCATCCCTTCATTCTTTCTGGAGTTATTTCTCCACTGATCTCCAGTAGCATATTGGGCACCTATCGACCTGGGGAATTAATCTTTCAGTGTCCTATCTTTTTGCCTTGTCATACTATTCATGGGATTCTCAAGGCAAGAATACTGAAGTGGTTTGCCATTCCCTTCTCCAGTGGACTACATTTTGTCAGAACTCTCCACCATGACCCGTCCATCTTGGGTGGCCCTACACTCGTGCAGCAAAAACAACACCCAGTTGTGCATGTGACTGATGATAGAAGCAAGGTCTGATGCTGTACAGAGCAATATTGCATAGGAACCTGGAATGTCAGGTCCATGAATCAAGGCAAATTGGAAGTGGTCAAACAAGAGATGGCAAGAGTGAACGTCAACATTGTAGGAATCAGCAAACTAAAATGGACTGGAATGGGTGAATTTAACTCAAAGACCATTATATCTACTATTGCGGGCAGGAATCCCTCAGAAGAAATAGAGTAGCCATTATAGTCAACAAAAGAGTCTGACATGCAATACTTGGATGCAGTCTCAAAAACGACAGAATGATTTCTGTTCATTTCCAAGGCAAACCATTCAATATCGCAGTAATCCAAGTCTGTGCCCCAACCAGTAATGCTGATGAAGCCTAAGTTGAATAGTTCTATGAAGACCTACAAGACCTTTTAGAATTAACACCCATAAAAGATGTCTTTTTCATTATAGGGGATTGGAATGCAAAAGTAGGAAGTCAAGAAACACCTGGAGTAACAGGCAAATTTGGCTTTGGAATACAGAATAAAGCAGGGCAAAGGCTAATAGAGTTTTGCCAAGAGAATGCATTGGTCATAGCAAATACCCTCTTCCAACAACACAAGAGAAGACTCTACCCATGGACATCACCAGATGGTCAACACCAAAATCAGATTGATTATATTCTTTGCAGCCAAAGATGGAGAAGCTCTATAAAGTCAGCAAAAACAAGACTGCAAGCTGATTGTGGCTCAGATCATGAACTCCTTATTGCCAAATTCAGACTTAAATTGGAAAAAGTAGGGAAAACCACTAGACCATTCAGATATGACCTAAATCAAATCCCTTATGATTATACAGTGGAAGTGACAAATAGATTTAAGGGACTAGATCTGATGGATAGAACCTCCTCTGTGGATGGAGGTTCATGACACTGTACAGGAGACAGGGATCAAGACCATCCCCATGGAAAAGAAATGCAAAAAAGCAAAATGGCTGTCTGAAGAGGCCTTACAAATAGCTATGAAAAGAAGAGAAGCCAAAAGCAAAGGAGAAAAGGAAAGATATACCCATTTGAATGCAGAGTTCCAAAGAATAGCAAGGAGAGATAAGAAGGCTTTCCTCAGTGATCAATGCAAAGAAGTAGAAGAAAACAACAGAATGGGAAAGACTAGAGATCTCTTCAAGAAAATTAGAGATATCATGGGAACATTTCATGCAAAGATGGGCTCAGTGAAGGACAGAAATGGTATGAACCTGATAGAAGCAGAAGATATTAAGAAGAGGTGGCAAGAATACACAGAAAAACTGTACAAAAAAGATCTTCACTACCCTGATAATCATGGTGGTGTGATCACTCACCTAAAGCCAGACATCCTGGAGTGTGAAGTCAAGTGGTCCTTAGGAAGCAACACTACGAACAAAGCTAGTGGACGTGATGGAATTCCAGTTGAGCTGTTTCAAATCCTGAAAGATGATGCTGTGAAAGTGCTGCACTCAATATGTCAGCAAATTTGGAAAACCCAGCAGTGGCCACAGGACTGGAAAAGGTCAGTTTTCATCCCAATCCTAAAGAAAGGCAATGCCAAAGAATGCTCAAACTACCACACAATCGCACTCATCTTACTTCCCCTCGTAGCTCAGTTGGCAAATCATTTGCCTGTAATGAAGGAGACCTGGGTTCAATTCCTGGGTTGGAAAGATCCCTTGGAGAAGGAAATAGCAATGCACTCCAATATTCTTGCCTGGAGAATCCCATGGACAGAGAAGCCTGACAGGCTACAGTCTATGGGATCTCAAGAGTCGAACACAACTTAGCCACTAAACCACCACCACCACCACACACTAGTAAAGTAATGCTCAAAATTCTCCAAGCCAGGCTTTAACAGTATCTGAACCATGAACTTCTAGATGTTCAAGCTGGGTTTAGAAAAGGCAGAAGAACAAGAGATCAAATTGCAACATCTGCTGGATCATTGAAAAAGCAAGAGAGTTCCAGAAAAACATCTATTTCTGCTTTATTGACTATGCCAAAGCCTTTGACTGTGTGGATCACAAGAAACTGTGGAAAATTCTGAAAGAGATGGGAATACCAGACCACCCAACTTGCCTCTTGAGAAATCTGTATGCAGGTCAGGAAGCAACAGTTAGAACTGAACATGGAACAACAAACTGGTTCCAAATAGGAAAAGGAGTTCGTCAAGGCTGTATATTGTCACCTTGCTTATTTAACTTCTATGCAGAGTATGTCATGAGAAATGTGGGACTGGATGAAGCACAAGCTGGAATCAAGATTGCTGGAAGAAATACCAATAATCTCAGATATGCAGATGACACCATCCTTATGGCAGAAAGCAAAGAATAACTAAAGAGCCTCTTGATGAAAGTGAAAGAGGAGAGTGAAAAAGCTGGCTTAAAGCTCAACATTCAGAAAACGAAAATCATGGCATCTGGTCCCATAACTTCATGGCAAATAGATGGGGAAATGGTGTCAGACTTTATTTGGGGGGGCTCCAGAATCACTGCAGATGGTGATTGCAGCTATGAAATTAAAAGATGCTTACTCCTTGGAAGGAAAATTATGACCAACGTAATCAGCATATTAAAAAGCAGAGACATTACTTTACCAACCAAGGTCCATCTAGTCAAGGCTATTGTTTTTCCAGTGGTCATGTGTGGATGTGAGAGTTGGACTATAAAGAAAGCCGAGTGCCACAGAATTGATGTTTTTGAATCATGGTGTAGAAGAAGGCTCTTGAGAGTTCCTTGGACTGCAAGGAGATCCAACCAGTCCATCCGAAAGAAAATCAGTCCTGAATATTCATTGGAAGGACTGATGCTGAAGCTGAAACTCCAATACTTTGGCCACCTGATGCAAAGAGCTGACTCATTTGAAAAGACCCTGAAGCTGGGAAAGATTGAAGGCGGGAGGAGAAGGAGATGACAGAGGATGAGATGGTTGGATGGCATCACCGACTCAATGGACATGAGTTTGAGTATACTCCAGGAATTGGTGATGGACAGGGAAGCCTGGTGTGCTGCAGTCCATGGGGTAGCAAAGAGTCGGACGCGACTGATCAACTGGAATGAACTGAACTGAACTGAAATCCATGTTAACTGAGGCACAACCAGGCTTCAAAATTGAGAGTGTCCACCTCCCACAACGGTGTCTCTGGTTGCTTGGGAGTGCACCACACCTGACTCCCTGGAGAAGAACATCCCTTGGGCAGGAGCATGAGCCGCTGCTGCAGGTGTTCCAAGACTGCCTGGTCTTACACAACTGGCTTGTGGGCTCTGGCTCCATGACCTCCACATTACCCTAAAATAAAACACTGTACTTGGAGAATAAGAATATCCCTTTGTGTCATAATGATAGTGTAGCTATTCAGAATATTTTAAGTTTACATGAGTATGCAGGCAAATCTTACTTTCTTATAGGTGGAGCTGATCTAACACATTCACTCCCTTTGATTTTGGATCCTGTGCTGTGCTTTGCTTAGTTGCTTAGTCATGTCCGACTCTTTGCGATGGACAGTAGCCTTTCCCTTATCCAGGGGATCTTCCCCACCCAGGATCGAACCCAGGTCTCCCGCATTGCAGGCAGATTCTTTGCCGCCTGAGCTGCTTGTCCTGGAGCACATTGCCTCCTAGCTTGTGCTCACGCTGCTCTTCTCCGCTCAGTTCCCATCTCCTTTCTGGTCATCTGGCATCACACAGTGAGCACCTAGTTATATGCAGGGTATTGGGCTAGGTGCTGCCCACATAAAGGCAATTAAACAGGAATCCTCCCAACAGCGGAATCTAAAGCCAGTTTATTCCAACACTCTTCAAACTGGTTAGAGCCAGTCTCTGGTTTATTTATTCCATTCAACAAATATTTGTTGGGCATCTTCTTTGTGCCAGGCATGAAGGTAGTAAAAAATAAAAAAGGTATCTAACCAGCCTTAGAGAGAGTACCTAATGCTTCCAGGAGGAATTACGAAGCTTAAAGATGGATAGGAATTGTCCAGATTCATTTCCAGAGAGTAGAGTAACTCTGCAAGGCTGGGTGTGAGGGGACCAAGGAAAAAGTGGCAACGGATAAGGGTGAGGGGTTAGGGTAAGAACTTGGAGGGGCTTGAAAGCTATGTCAGGATTTCTAGACTTTATCCCAAGGGGGAAAATGAGCTCTTGAAGATGTTTTATTTTTTAATAAATAAAAAGTTTATTTACATTACGAGAAGCACAGAGACTCCATACAATATATGCTGACAGAAGTAAAAAGAGTACATTGTGTGTCTCTCACTACAAGTTCCTGACACAAGAGTTAGTGCCCTTAAGTATATAATGCATATAAAAAGAAGAAAAACAATAAAAACTTTAAAAAAATTGGCACAGATCATACAACGTCAATCTCTTGGTTGTGATACTATACAAAAATCACCTACAATATTACCACTGGAAGACATTAAGTGAAGGGTATTATTATCACTATTATTTCTCACAACAGTATGTGAATCTACAAAGATCTCAGAACAAAAGTTTTTTTAAAGGCACACGCATACAAAAATAAAGTCAAAGAGATCTTCTTGGGAAGGAAAATACTCATGTAGTAAAACAGCACAATGGAACCGCTGGTAGCTTCTGAACACCAATGAGAGGAACCTGTCCGTGGAGCTTTGGATGCGACTAAAGGTTCAGCTGTGGGTCTGTAACCCACATTTTCACTGCAAAAAACAAACAAACAAACAAAAACCCTGAGAATGCTTAGAGCATTGATACATGAAGGAAAAAATGGAATGACTCAGATGGCAATGAAATTCTAAGAAAAGTAAGATTGTGTGGTTAGGGAAAGAGGTGGCTGCTGGACTATGATTCATAAGTGGGTTTAGATGTCCCTAACACCCACCTTACCAGCAAATAAGTTTATGTTCTTTCATTGGCTATTGTAGGACACAGTGCTCCCCAGTGGCTTCCTTGCCTGCAGGAGCTTCCAGTGATGTTTCTAGCAATGCTCCCTGGATTCTAATGAATACGTGATATAAACTGCATAGTGAAATTAAACCCAAATATGGAGTAGGACATGCTTAGGTCCTGATATTCAACTCATAAGAAGAAACATGCCATCACACAGGTTAGAACTTACCAGCCTCCTGAAAGGTTTTTAATAATAGGAGTGATGTAATCAAATGTGTCATCTAGAAGATCTTTTTGGCAGCAGGATAGACAATTTATCTGGGAAGGGGGTGAAAGTTCAAAGGAGAAACAGTAAGGACTTCCACTAAAGGGGCAGTGGCAATAGAGATGAGACAGATTCCAGAATTATTTAGGAAGCAAAAAAAAAAATCGCTATTTTAATCATAAGAAATTCCCATTAGAGGCTGGCTCTTGAATCTGCTGGGATCAAATTTGGCTGTAAAGCAGAATGTTCAGTAGTAGTGTTTTAAACAGGATAGACGTTTATTTCTCTCATAAAAAGAAGTCTGGAGACTTCATTTTAGATGTGAGCTGGTGGCTCCAGAGCCCTCAGGGTGTCAAGTTCCCCCTGTTCTGATCTACATTGCTAGTGCATAGCTTCTGTCTTTAAAGTTACATTTTGGTCCAAGATGGCAGCCAGAGCCCATCTAACTGGTCCACATCACTGCTGGTAGAAAGGAAAGAAGGAGAAAACTGAACCATCAACTTCCTCAGAGCTTCCCAGGACTTCCACATACATCAGTGTTTACATCTCATTGGCCAAAACCAATGGCTACACCTATGAACGAGGATGATAGGGAAATGATATATTCTAGCCCTGCTACCATTACCAGTATATATGGAGTGGGTATCTGATGAATACTTAGCAATCTCTGTCATAGCCATCAATTAAATGAGACACAGAGAAGGCGAGAATATCCTAGTCCTCCAGGGGATGAGTCACAGAATGTGGTGAACACTGTGTTATGTCTTGCAGGTCTCCTTCCAGGAAGGACTTTTTGTCTCAACTGCAGGGAGCACTTTCGACAGAGAATTTTCATCTGTCAGACTCTTCTGAGAGCCTTTGCACCCAAGGAGCTTAGACAGCCTACACGTAATGGCCACTGATACAGGAATATAAAGGCACGTCCATCTTCATCCAACTGAGGACAACTCAGAAGGACTGTGCTAGCTCCACATCCTTCCTCGGAGTTGGCCGAGGCTATCGTTGAGTTACATGGTACCATGAATTTTCAAGTGAGAAACTAAACTCCCCAAAGAAATGACTAAGTTCCCATTTCTTGCCACAAATTTCTCTCTTTCTTCCCCCCAGAAAGGGACTGCTACTTTCTTGCCCTCCCTTCCACCGCGTGGAGGCCATGTCCACTCTTTAATAAACATCCTGTGTGCCACGCTCTATATCAGAGTCTGCTTCCCAGGCTGGTCAATGTGGCAAGGAGGGAGGGTACATCTACTGAAGGTGTCGGAAACTCTAGAAGGCGGCGAAACGTTCCCATTTACTGAAAGCAGAATGGGCTAGAAAGATGGAGACATGCTGCTGTGCACACAGCCCCGTGTTCCGTTTCCTAGTTGCCTTTCATGGCGGTCAGTGTGCGTGTCTATGGCATCTTCTACGTCCTTTCCGATGTGTAACTATCCGTCTAGGTTTGTTAAATTTGTTAAAACTGCGTGGAGAAAGGAAAATGGCCCTCAGGTGAGAGCTGAGTCTCCCTGGAAAGGAAGCGTGTGAGCGGGCTCAGGCGGCACTCCCACCATCATTAGCTACATTTGGAGCTTTTTTTTTTCTTTCTTTCTTTCTTGGATCTTGACTAGGCTCCAGAAAAGTGAGATGGGACTCAAAATGCAATAAATAAGAGAGGGAAAAATTACTCTACTTTTGAGGCATTTTTCTCTCTAACTCAGAAGCCAGCTTTCCTTGCTCTGTCTGGGAGTTTACAGAATCTGGCCTAAAACAGTTGGTCATTATAGACACCCCTTCCCCTGGCTTCCCCGGTGACTGAGATGGTAAAGAATACCCTTGCAAAGCAGGAGTCTCAAGTTCGATCCCTGGGTTGGGAAGATCCCTTGGAGAAGGGAAAGGCTACTCACTCCAGTATTCTGGCCTGGAGAATTCCATGGACAGAGGAGTCTGGTTGTGGGGTCGCAGAGTCGGACACAACTGAGTGACTAACACTTTTCCTTTCCTCACTTCCTCTGGGGTTCCGTCTGCCCATTTGTGAAAGCTGGTCTGCACAAATGTTCACTTAGGAAGAGACCACCTGAGCACCCAGTCGTGTGTGAGGGGTGCTCATGAAACATGGAGAAAAATCACAGAGGGGCCAGAACCACATCATCACCCAGCTCTCAGGCAGCGGCCCTGCCCGCGAAGCCCCGCCTCCTCACCGGTTCGGATGAGGACCTGCAAACGTTACACGTGCACCTAAAACTCCATGGTCAGAAATGCTTTTCCACTTTCACGACTTGGAGCAAGCATTATTCACATCGTGCCTCTGAATACACTCACTTCTGGAAAAAAAAGAGAGAAACGTGGCAAGAAAGGACACTCTGCCATCGTTTCTTCCTGGAGTTTCGATTCCCGGTTAGGGAGCAGCAGCTGCTAGCGCCACAAGCCTGCGCACCGTGTGGCTTTTGAGGTTTGCACACTCACAGATCTCTCTGTCTCTTCCTGTTTGCCTCTGTCAACAACTGACACAGCAGTCTTTATTCAAAAAGTGCGTTTGAGATGGCACCTTTTCTCACGAAAGCACTTCTCAGGACAGAGCGAGCAAGCAGTCCACAGCAGTTTTCTCCTGGTTTATTGTTAAATTTTTAGAAAACATTGGGCTTTTTTGTTGTATTAATTTATTTATGGCTGCATTTATGGGTCTTAGTTGTGGCATGCAGGCTTCTCACCCCACATCATAAACAATCTTTGTTCCCAGACCAGGGATTGAACCCACACCCCCAGCATCTGGAAGGCAGATTTTTAACCACTGGATTTTTAAGACCTGCGAACCAGGAAAGTCCATTTTGGGGTTTATTTTAGTGAAAAGTGCAAGGTAAAGATCCTCTCTGTTTCAAAAACCCTAACTAAGCTCACACAAATCTGTAAATAAAATTTCTTAGAAACTTTTATTCATTTTAAAATCTTCCAGGGCCTGCCACTTGGAGTATGGTAGATATTGTTTGTTGCATGAATACAAGAAACAGTGAATGAAAGAAGTAAGGAAATGAATGACAATTACTGAGTGAATAAATGGAAGTGAGCTCAAGAAGCCTACTGGTACGAGGATAAATTCAGTTCATAAAAGGTGTAACACAGGAAAGCTTGAATGCTGGGAGGAGGTGAGGGAGCGATCACATCGGGTGAGATCCGTGAGGCTCAAACTGGCTGTATCTGGCAGAGTCGCCAGGAGGGTTCACAAATCCTGGAGTCCAACCTGTTAAATCAGAGTCTTTGGGGGTGGACTCCAGCAATGGTGTTTTTAAAATCTCCTTCAGTTCAATTCAGTCACTCAGTCCTGTCCAGCTCTTTGCAACCCCATGAAACGCAGCACACCAGGCCTCCCTGTCCATCACCATCTCTCGGAGTTCACTCAGACTCATGTCCATCGAGTCCGTGATGCCATCCAGCCATCTCATCCTCTGTCGTCCCCGTCTCCTCCTGACCCCAATCCTTCCCAGCATCAGAGTCTTTTCCAGTGAGTCAACTCTTCCAATGAGGGGGCCAAGGTACTGGAGTTTCAGCTTCAGCATCATTCCTTCCAAAGAAATCCCAGGGTTGATCTCCTTCAGAATGGACTGGTTGGATCTCCTTGCAGTCCAAGGGACTCTCAAGAGTCTTCTCCAACACCACACTTCAAAAGCATCAGTTCTTCGGTGCTCAGCCTTCTTCACAGTCCAAGTCTCACATCCATACATGACTACTGGAAAAACCATAGCCTTGACTAGATGGACCTTAGTCAGCAAAGTAATGTCTCTGCTTTTGAATATGCTATCTAGGTTGGTCGTAACTTTTCTTCCAAGGAGTAAGCGTCTTTTAATTTCATGGCTGCAGTCACCATCTGCAGTGATTTTGGAGCCCCCAAAAATAAAGTCTGACACTGTTTCCACTGTTTCTCCTTCTATTTCCCATGAAGTGATGGGACCGGATGCAATGATCTTTGTTTTCTGAATGTTGAGCTTTAAGCCAACTTTTTCGCTTTCCTCTTTCACTTTCATCAAGAGGCTCTTTCGTTCTTCTTCACTTTCTGCCCTAAGGGTGCTGTCATCTGCATATGTCAGGTTATTGATATTTCTCCTGGCAGTCTTGACTCTAGCTTGTGTTTCTTCCAGCACAGTGTTTCTCATGATGTACTCTGCACAGAAGTTAAATAAGCAGGGTGACAATATACAGCCTTGATGTACTCCTTTTCCTATTTGGAACCAGTCTGTTGTTGCTTCCTGACCTGCATACAGGTTTCTCAAAAGGCAGGTTAGGTGGTCTGGTATTCCCATCTCTTTCAGAATTTTCCACAGTTTACTGTGATCCACACAGTCAAAGGCTTTGGCATAGTCAAGAAAGCAGAAGTAGATGTTTTTCTGGAACTCTTGCTTTTTCCATGATCCAACGGATGTTGGCAATTTGATCTCTGGTTCCTCTGCCTTTTCTAAAACCAGCTTGAACATCAGGGAGTTCACGGTTCATGTAGTGCTGAAACCTGGCTTGGAGAATTTTGAGCATTAGTTTACTAGCGTGTGAGATGAGTGCAACTGTGCGGTAGTTTGAACATTCTTTGGCATTGCCTTTCTTTGGGCTTGGAATGAACACTGACCTTTTCCAGTCCTGTGGCCACTGCTGAGTTTTCCCAAAAAACTTTTTTTAATGTGGGCTATCTGAAGAAGACTCTTGAGAATCCCTTGGAGAACAAGGAGATCAAACCAGTCAATCTTGAAGGAAATCAACCCTAACAAGTCACTAGAAGGACTGGACAAGAGCTGACTCACTGGAAAACAGCCTGATGGTGGGAAAGATTGAAAGCAGGAGGAGAAGGGGGTGACAGAGGATGGGATGGTTAGATAGCATCACCGACTCAATGCACGTGAGTTTCAGCAAGCTCTGGGAGATGGTGAAGGACGGGGAGGCCTGGCGCGCTGCCGTCCACGGGGCCACAGAGAGTTGGACACGACTGAGCGACTGAGCAGCAGCAGCAGCAAAAGAGGGAAAAATCCAACATCAACATCAACTTCAGTATTTTTATTACTTCTTCTCAGATCTCTGTATGTGTATTGTTTGCCTGTATGTTTTATATTGTTATAAAACTCAAACCAAACTTTCCATCTTCACCTCAAGTTTAAAATTTAATAGTGATTACGAGGCAGCAAGCCAGAAGAATTCCCACTTATGATAGGAGTTTGTATGGGAATCCCTGACAGTCCAGTGGTTAGGACTCAGGGCTTTCATAGCTGGGGCCCAGGTTCCCAGATTCAATCACTGGTCAGGGAACTGAGATCCCCCCAAAAAAGGACACAGTGAGGATTTGTGGCTCTGGGCTCCTGAAGGTTGAACATCTGCAGATCTGGTCTTACCTGCATTTTGATACTGTTTTGGTTCTTCATTTATATCATTGTTGTTGCTTAGTCATGTCCAACTCTTTGTGACCCCATGGACTGTAGCACGCCAGGCTTCCCTGTCCTTCACCATTTCCCAGAGCTTGCTCAAATTTATGTCCATCAAGTCAGTGAGGCCATCCAACCATCCCATTCTCTGTCATCACCTTCTTCTCCTGCCTTCAATCTTCCCAGCATCTGTGTCTTTTGCAGTGAGTCAGCTCTTCCCATCAGGTGGCCAAGGTATTGGAGCTTCAGCATCAGTCCTTCCAATGATTATTCAGGACTGATCTCCTTTAGGACTGACTGGTTTAATCTCCTTGCTGCCCAAGGGATTCTCAAGAGTCTTCTCTAGCACCATAGTTTGAAGGCATCAGTTCTTTGGCACTTGGACTTTTTTATTGCCCAGCTCTCACATCTGTAAATGACTACTGGAAAAACCATAGTTTTGACTATATGGACCTTTGTTGGCAAAGAAATGTCTCTGCTTTTTACTACCCTCTCTAGGTTTATCATTGCTTTCCTTGCAAGGGGCAAGTGTCTTTTAATTTCATAGCTGCAGTTACCATCTGCAGTTATTTGGGAGCCCAAGAAAATAAAGTCTGTCACTGTTTCCATTGTTTCCCCATCTATTTGCCATGAGGTGATAGGACCGGATGCCATGATCTCTGTTTTTAGAATGTTGAATTTTAAGTCAGCTTTTTCACTCCCCTCTTTCCCTTTCACCAAGGGGCTATTTAGCTCCTCTTCAGTTTCTGCCAATAGGGTGTTATCATCTGTATATCTGAGGTTGTTGATATTTCTCTTGGCAACTTTGATTCCAGCTTATGCTTCATTCAGCCTGGCATCTCACATGATGTACTCTGCATAAAATTTAAGTACTCCTTTCCCAAGTTTGAACCAGTCTGTTCCATGTCTGGTTCTAACTGCTGCTTCTTGACCTGCATACAGGTTTCTCAGGAGGCAGGTCAGGTGGTCTGGTATTCCCATCTCAAAGAATTTTCCACAGTTTGTTGTGGTTTACATAGTCAAAGGCTTTAACGTAGTCAATAAAGCAGATGTTTTTCTAGAACTCTCTTGCTTTTTCAGTGATCCAACTGATGTTGGTAATTTGATCTCTGGTTCCTCTGCCTTTTCTAAATCCAGCTTGAACATCTGGAAGTTTCAGTTCACATACTGTTGAAGCCTCGCTGGGAGAATTTTGAGCATTACTTTACTAGTGTGTGAGATGAGTGCAATTGTGCAGTAGTCTGAACATTCTTTGGCATTGCCTTTCTTTAGGATTGGAATGAAAACTGACCTTTTCCAGTCCTGTGGCTACTGCTGAGTTTTCCAAAGGTGCTGGCATATTGATTGCAGCACTTTAACAGCATCATCTTTTAAGATTTGGAATTCCATCACCTCCGCTAGCTTTGTTTGTAGTAATGCTTCCTAAGGCTCATTTGACTTCATACACCAGGATGTCAGGCTCTAGGTAAGTGATCACACCATCATGGTTATCCAGGTCATTAAAATCTTTCCTGTACAGTTCTTCTGTGTATTCTTGCCACCTTAATATCTTCTGCTTCTGTTACGGCCATACCATTTCTGTCCTTTATTGTGCCTATCTTTGCATAAAATGTTCCCTTGATATCTCTAATTTTCTTGATGAGATCTCTAGTCTTTCCCATTCTATTGTTTTCCCCTATTTTTTTGTGTTGTTCACTTCAAAAGGTTTTCTTATCTCACCTTGCTGTTGTCTGGAACTCTGAATTCGGATGGATGTATCTTTTTTTTTCTCCTTTCCCTTTGGATTCTCTTCTTTTCTCAGCTATCTGTAAGGACTCCTCAGACAACCATTTTGTTTTCTTGCATTTCTTTTTCTTGGGGATGATTTTGATCACCACTTTTTGTACATTGTTATAAACCTCCATCCATAGTTCTTCAGGCATCTGTCTGTCAGATCTAATCCCTTGAATCTATTTGTCACTTTCACTGTATAATCATAAGGGAATCAAGTTAGGTCATACCTGAATGGTGTGATGGTTTTCCATACATTCTTCAATTTAAATCTAAATTTTGCAACACAGATTTCATGATCTGAGCCACAGTCAGCTCCCAATCTTGTTTTTGCTGACTGTATAGAGCTTCTCCATCTTTGGCTGCAAAGAATATAATCAATCTGATCTTAGTATTGACCGTCTGGTGACGTCCATGTGTAGAGTCATCTCTTGTGTTGTTAGAAGAGGGTGTTTGCTATGACCAACATGTTCTCTTGGCAAAACTCTGTTAGCTTTTGCCCTGCTTCATTTTGTACTCCAAGACCAAACTTGCCCATTACTCCAGTTATCTCTTAACTTCCTACTTTTGCATTCCAGGCCCCTATGGTGAAAAGGACATCTTTTTGGAGTGTTAGTTCTAGAAGGTCTTGTAGGTCTTCATAGAACCGTTGAACTTCAGCTTCTTTGACATTACTTGTCAGGGCATAGACTTGGATTACTGTGATATTGAATGGTTTCCCTTGGAAGCTAACAGAGATCAGTTGTCTTTAAGAGTGCACTGAGGAACTGAATTTTGGAGTCTTTGGTTGACCTATGAGGGCTACTCCATTTCTTCTAAGGGATTCTTGCCCACAGTAGTAGATATAATGGTCATCTGATTTAAATTTGCCCATTCCTGTCCATTTTAGTTCACTGATTCCTAAAATGTTGATGTTCATTCTTGCCATCTCCTGTTTGACCACTTCCAATTATGATTCATGGACCTAACATTCCAGGTTCCTGTGCAATATTATTCTTTACAGCATCGGACTTCCTTTCATAACCAGACACACCCACAGCTGGGTCTTGTTTCCACTTTGGCTCAGCCTCTTCGTTCCTTCTGGAGCTATTTCTCTGCTCTTCTCCAGTAGCATTTTGGACACCTACCGACCTGGGGGTCTCATCTTTCAGTGTCATATCTTTTGGCCTTTTCATACTGTTCATGGGGTTCTCAAGGTGAGAGTGATAAAGAAGTCTAACATTGCCTTCTCTAGTGGAGCACATTTTGCCTGCACTCTCCAGCGTGACCTGTCTGTCTTGGGTGGCCCTACCCAGCATGGCTCATAGTTTCACGGAGTTAGGCAAGGCTGTGATCCATATGATCAGTTGAGTTAGTTTTCTGTGATTGTGGTTTTCATTCTGTCGTCCTCTGATGGATGAGGATAAGGGTCTTGTGCAAACTTCCTCATGGGAGGTACTGGCTATGGGTGAAACTGGTCTTATTATGGTGGGCAAGGCCGTGCTCAGTGAGTCTTTAATCCAATATTGTTGATGGGTGGGGCTTTGTTCCCCCAGTAGCTGGGCCTGTGTTCAGTCTTAGCAGTTGCAGCACAGGCTAATTGCTCGCTAGCGAGTAAAGCCACAGCTCCCCAACCAGGGACCAAACCCGTGTTGCTTGCATTGTAAGGTAGATTCTTACCCCCTGGACCACTAGGGAAGTCCCTCCTTTTTGCTAATCTGTACTAATTTATAAGTAAGCAAAGACATTAAGAAAAATAAATAGATGCTATTAAACGGTGTCTGCACATTAGTTCTGGATGATACTGGGACCTGCAGCCACATTGCAAAGCACTGGGGTCTTCCGTTTTTGCCTCCTGACTCTTCTCCATGTCTTTTCTCGGAGCCCTTCTGACTTTCCCTGTGCAGAATGCACAGCGCTAGCTGCTCTTGCCCGAGTGCTCGGATTCCCAAGTCCACACTGGACAGCAAGTGCCCCCGTCCTCCCACGAGTCCTTCATGGGCCCTCCTGAGGGTCAGCCGAGGCTTGCTGTGTGTGAAGCCCGTGCAGCATTTTCACCCTGAAAAGGCGCTTGCCTTTGTGAAGGGCCCTACCTCCTGAGGAAAGCGCTTGCGTGATGCTGCTGTGTGGCCCTGCTAACTCACCGTGCCTTCCTCCAGGCTGCAGATGGAGGCTCTTGCTTCAGGACAGCTCAGGGGACGTCCTCACTCTTAGACCCAGTTCCAAAGTGGATAAAACATTTCTAGCTAAGTGTTTGCAAAGATGGAGGGCTGGAAGGCATGGTATATTAATCTTAATGGTTGAGTCCCTCCCGTATTCCACATCTTTCTATTATTTCTTACCCATTTCAAGTTCCCCACCGGTTAACTTGTAATTAAAGATTTTAATGAAAAAAAATTTTCACTGGTACTGAATACCTTGTATTTAAATTATAAAATCCTATTCTACATCACTTAAAGTCAATTTTTCCCAAGCACATGGCTTTTTATATTCTGATTGGCTGGATGGGAGAATTCACATCACACACACACTTCTATGGAAAAATCTCTTTTCTTGGAAAGACCACATCTATCTCTCTATTCTCAGTCCTAAAATAATCATAAGACTTATTTAAACTGCTTTTTCTTCCCTAGATCCATTGAAACTTAATTCCTAGTTCCTGCTTGTCTTGAACCTGGATGACTCCTGGGGTCTCCGCTCCAATCTATGGGCACCTACATCCTTCCTGGTCCTTTCCACACTCCACAGACAACAGACGTAATCTTCCCATAATGCAGTTCTGACCATGCCAGATCTGTCCTTAAAATTATTTATTGCTTTTTGCTTTTTATTCACTTTAAGAATATTTATATTCAATAAATAAAAGTAACCTGAGGGATATAAATTAGAAGATAAATTTGAGATTAACAGATACACACAATTATACAGATTTCTCAAGAGGCAGGTCAGGTGGTCTGGTATTCCCATCTCTTTCAGAATTTTCCACAGTTTATTGTGATCCACACAGTCAAAGGCTTTGGCATAGTCAATAAAGCAGAAGTAGATATTTTTCTGGAACGCTCTTGCTTTTTCCATGATCTAGCAGATGTTGGCAATTTGATCTCTGATTCCTCTGCCTTTTCTAAAACCAGCTTGAACGTCAAGGGAGTTCACGGTTCACGTATTGCTGAAGCCTGGCTTGGAGAATTTTGAGCATTAGTTTACTAGCATGTGAGATGAGTGCAATTGTGCGGTAGTTTGAGCATTCTTTGGCATTGCCTTTCTTTGGGGTTGGAATGAAAACTGACCTTTTCCAGTCCTGTGGCCACTGGTGAGTTTTCCAAATTTGCTGGCATATTGAGTGCAGCACTTTCACAGCAACATCTTTCAGGATTTGAAATAGCTCTACTAGAATTCAACAGTTAGCACTGGACATGGAACAACAGACTGGTTCCAAATAGGAAAAGGAGTACGTCAAGGCTGTATATTGTCACCCTGCTTATTTAACTTATATGCAGAGTACATCATGAGAAACGCTGGGCTGGAAGAAACACAAGCTAGAGTCAAGATTGCCAGGAGAAATAACCTCAGATATGCAGATGACATCACCCTTATGGCAGAAAGTGACAAGGACCTAAAAAGCCTCTTGATGAAAGTGAAAGAGGAGAGTGAAAAAGTTGGCTTAAAGCTCAACATTCAGAAAACAAAGATCATTGCATCTGGTCCCATCACTCCATGGGAAATAGATGGAGAAACAGTGGAAACAATGTCAGACTTTATTTTCTTGGGCTCCAAAATCACTGCAGATGGTGACTGCAGCCATGAAATTAAAAGACGCTTAGTCTTGGAAGAAAAGTTACGACCAACCTAGATAGCATATTCAAAAGCAGAGACATTACTTTGCCGACTAAGGTCCAGCTAGTCAAGGCTATGGTTTTTCCTGTGGTCATGTATGGATGTGAGAGTTGGACTGTGAAGAAGGCTGAGCGCTGAAGAATTGATGCTTTTGAACTGGTGTTGGAGAAGACTCTTGAGAGTCCCTTGGACTGCAAGGAGATCCAACCAGTCCATTCTGAAGGAGATCAACCCTGGGATTTCTTTAGAAGGAATGGTGCTAAAGCTGAAACTCCAGTACTTTGGCCACCTCATGCAAAGAGTTGACTCACTGGAAAAGACACTGATGCTGGGAGGGACTGGGGGCAGGAGGAGAAGGGGACAACGGAGGATGAGATGGCTGGATGGCATCATGAAATCGATGGACATGAGTCTGAGTGAACTCTGGGAGTTGGTGATGGACAGGGAGGCCTGGCGTGCTGCAGTTCATGGGGTTGCAAAGAGTTGGACATGACTGAGCGACTGAACTGAACTGAACTATTATACCTAAAATAGGTGAAGAACTAGGACCTACTGTATAGCACAGGGAGTGTAATATGATATGATATTACAATATAATCAATATAGTGTAATAACCTAAAGGGAAAATAATCTGAAAAAGAATACATATATATATTTATGTATATCTGAATCACTTTGCTATATACCTGAAACTAACATAACACTGTAAATCAACTATGCCTCAATAACAAAGCAAGACAAACAAACAACGCTCTCTTTGAGGCGCAAGTCTACGTATTCTGACAAGCGTGCACAGCTGTTAACTGCCACCCACAGCCAAGGTGTGGACTAGCTGCTTCAGCTCCCCGCCCCCAAATCCCCTGTGAATCTGGCAATCACTCGTCTCTTTTCAGTTCCTTTAATTTTGCTTTTTCCAGAATATCATATAAATGGAGGCGACTTCCCAGGTGGCTGAGACAGTAAAGCATCTGCCTACAATGTGGGAGACCCAGGTTCAACACCTGGGTCGAGAAGATCTCCTGGAGAAGGAAATGGCAACCCACTCCAGTGTTCTTGCCCCCCTCCCCAAAAAGGGGCTCAAAGAAGTATTTTAAGAGCTTCCCCTGGTGGCTCAGAGGTTAAAGCATCTGCCTGCAATGTGGGAGACTCGGGTTCGATCCCTGGGTTGGGAAGATCCCCTGGAGAAGGAAATGGCAACCCACTCCAGTATTCTTGCCTAGAGAATCCCATGGAGAGAGGAGCCTTGTGGCTACAGTCCACAGGGTCGCAAAGAGTTGGACAGGACTGAGCGACTTCACTCTCACTTTCACAGTATAGTAGCCTTATTTTGTAGTTAAACTTTTTACTCTGATGTAATCATAGACTCAATGCAGTTGATAGGAACGACACAGAGGTCTCTGGACACTGGCCCTGCTGTGCTTCCAGCCCTACCTTCCCTGTGGGCGCTGCCTGCTGGCCTCGCGCACACTGGGATGGAAGCACACTGTAGGGTCACTCTCCATCAAACCTTTCTCTCTTCACCGCATCCTGATAGAGCTGGAGCAGGTCTTCCCTCCTAACAAAGGCCAGTTATTTCACAGGCATTTCCACCATCGCCCCTCACTGTCCAGGCTTCTCTCCTCCCATCACACCTCTTCCATCCTGAACTACTGATCATCGCGTAGCACTTGGCTGTCCTTATGGCTGAACAGCTGTGCTGTAGGGTCCCCGTGTGAAGAAACGGGAGAAGCTCCCTAGCCTCCTCCTCCTGTCCAGCTATTGTTCCATTATCCTGGGTCTCTTTACAGCCAACTCGCCCCAAGCATGCTCTGTAAACACTGCTCAAGCCTTCCCTCCATGTGCCCTCCTGCATGCTGACCTGCTGGGGCGCTCCTGTCCACCACGAATGCTCTTGGGCCAAATCTAGCAGAGACCCCTTGCTTGGAACACTTCCTTTTGCCTGTCTGTGCTTTGTGGTGCCGAGTTCTCCGGAGTTTTCTCCTATTCCATTTGTTGCCTGTCGGCTCTTGGATCCCTGGATCCTTTCTCATTCTCCATCCAAGTTCTGGCTGTGGGTGTTTCTTAGGGCTCTTGGAGGCCACTCTTAAGAAGGTTGGATGTGCTTTTCTTATTTAAGATTTTTGTGATTATACTATGCTACATGAATATGTCTTTTAATTTAAAATCCACCATTACATAAAGAGTCAGAATTCCATTGAGTACTCACACAGCCCCCTTCTCCTCCAGAACTACCACATCCCAGGCCTGGGGCTCTGCCAGCCCCTCCAGCCTTCCCCCTCCCCACACAGATGTCTCCACGCTGTTAGGAAGAGCTTCCCTCAGCTCCCTGGGAGTTGGCTGTCATCTCTGTCATCTACCCTGTCTCAGTATTTATTCTTTTTCAGAGCAAACTGATTGCTTTTTTCCTAGTAACTAGCGTAGTCTGCAGTTGTCTGTTGACCTCTCTAAGGGGCAGTCCTACTCAGTCTTTGCTGTGAGAACAAACACTCTGGAGGCAGCAACTGTGAGCCTTTCAGGGTTTCAGTCCCAGAGCTTGGAGTGCACAGGGCACACGGAAGCAGCAAAAACACACTGGCAACTGCAGTGCAGCCTGTGTGTGATGCCCATCTCACACACACCCCCCGACTACAGGCATGTGCACATATGTGCCCAGTCGCTCATTACCCATGGATTTTGTGCTTGTGAATATGTCCACTTGCTAAAAAGTTCCAAGGGAGGAGAAGATCGGAGATGCACAACCTCCCAGAGACAAAGGCAAGCGAGAAAAGCAACACAGCACAGCACAACAAACTCACCTTTGCCGCCTCGGCCTGAGGCGCCCAAGCGGAGCCCCGCTGCACTCCATTTCCCACGGTGGCTGCTGTTGTCCAGTCGCTCAGTCGTGTCCAGCTCTTTGCAACCATGTGGACCGCAGCGCGCCAGGCCTCCCTGTCCTTCACCATCTCCCAGAGCCTGCTCAAACTCACGTCCATTGAGTCAATGTTGCCATCCAACCATCTCATCCTCTGTCGTCCCCTTCTCCTCCCGCCTTCAATCTTTCCCAGCATCAGGGGCTTTTCTAATGAGCTGGCTCTTTGCATCAGATGGCTAGAGTATTGGAGCTTCAGCTTCAGGATCAGTCCTTACAATGAATATTCAGGACTGATTTCCTTTAGGATTGACTGGTTTGATCTCCTAGCAATCCAAGGGACTCTCAAGAGTCTTCTCCAACACCACAGTTCAATAGCATCAATTCTTCAATGCTCAGCCTTTATAGTCCAACTCTCACAACCATACATGACTATGGAAAACCCATAGCTTTGGCTAGTTGGACTTTATTCGGAAAGTAATGTCTCTAATTTTTAATATGCTGTCTAGGTTGGTCATAGCTTTTCTTCCAAGGAGTGAGCATCTTTTAATATCATGGCTGCAGTCACCATCTGCAGTGATTTTGAAGCCAAATAAAATAAAGACTGTCACTGTTTCCATTGTTTCCCCATCTATTTGCCATGAGGTAATAGGACCAGATGCCATGATCTTTATTTTATAAATATTGAGTTTTAAGCCAGCTTTTTCATTCTCCTCTTTCACTTTCATCAAGAGGTGCTTTAGTTTCTTTTTGCCTTTTGCGTAAGAGTGGTGTCATCCGCATATGTGAGTTTACTGATATTTGATATTTGAATCTTGATTCTAGCTTACACTTCATCCAGCCTAGCATTTTGTATGATGTACTCTGCATATAACTGAAATAAGCAGTGTGACAGTATACAGCCTTGACATACTCCTTTCCCAAGTTTGAACCAGTCTGTTGTTCCGTGTCTGGTTCTAACTGTTGCTTCTTGACCTACATACAGGTCTCTCGGGAGGTAGGTAAAGTGATCTGGTATTCCCATCTCTTGAAGAATTTTCCAGTTTGTTGTGGTCTATACAATCAAAGGGTTTAACGTAGTCAATGAAGCAGATGTTTTTCTGGAACTCTCTTGCTGTTTCTATGATTCAGTGGATGTTGACAATTTGATCTCTGGTTCCTCTGCCTTTTCTAAATCCAGCTTGAACATCCGGAAGTTCTCAGTTCACGTTGAAACCTAGGTTGGGAGAATTTTGAGCATTACTTTGCTAACATGTTAGATGAGTAACTGTGTGGTAGTTCAAGCATTCTTTGGCATTGCCTTTCTTTGGGATTGGAATGAAAACACCTTTTCCAGTCCTGTGGCCAGTGCTGGGGTTTCCCAAATTTGCTAGCGTGTAGAGTGCAGCACTTTAATAGCATCATCTTTTTAAGGTTTGAAATAGCCTAGTTAGAATTCCATCACCTCCACTAGCTTTTTTTGCAGTGATGTTTCCTAAGGCCCACCTGACTTCACACTCCAAGATGTTGGGCTCTAGGTGAGTGATCACACCATGGGTCATTAAGATTTCCCACAGTAGAGAGCCCCAAAGCCTTTCCACGTGAAGAAACCTTCATTTCTTTTAGCTTCAACAGGTCATGTGTCCAGAACTTTTTGTTGTCTTTTATATTCTTTAACAGTCTTATTTTTATTTATTTTTGGCTGTGCTAGGTTTTTGCTGCTGTTCACAGGCTTTCTCTAGTTGTGGTGGGTGGGGACTACTCTTTGTTGGGGTGCACAGGCTCTGGAGCACTCGGAGCTCAGTGGTTGTCACACATGGGCCTAGTTGGCCCATTCCCCAAGGCATGTGGAATATTCCCAGACCAGGTATCAAACCAGTGTCCCCTGCATCGCAAGGCGACTTCTTCACCACTGGACCACCAGAGAAGCCCTAGACTTACCTCTTTTAGAGGAAAAAAAAAAAAATGTGCCTAAGAACCCAGCTGCTAGAGATCTAAGCCAGTGCCATGCTTTTCCAGAATCTAGATATTCACAAATGTGGCAATGATAGTGACGAAAGGCACAAAAAACTTGAAGATAAGGGGGGTTTTACTGCCCTCTCCCTTTCTGGGCGGCCCTGTGTCTCCCCAAGGGCAATGAGGGAAGCTCTCAGAAGACAGTTTTGGAAACTGACACACTTACTGTCTGTGGCATGCAGATTGGAGGACTGTTCCAGATATCATCGTTCACACTGAGTGTACTGTCCAGAGCGCCTGCCAGGCCCCAGGCCCTGTCCCCCTTCCGGGAGAAGCTTGGTCCTTTTCCTGCTCTGCTGTAAACAGCAAGCACTCAGAGAGCCTGAGCTAGAAGTACAGGATAGGCTTCTCCCTCAGCAAGCTGGGGGAGTGGGGAGCCTGGCTCCTGCAGACAAGCTGGAAACTGCGATGCCCTGTGTGTGCTGCCGGCTTGGAAACGAGGGTCCCTTGTCTCTTTCCAGAGCACCAGCCCTCTGCCCTTGTTTCCTGCTGCGGCACCTTTGCAGTGTCTGCGGGTTATAATCTTGTCCCCTTACTGACTGCAGCCAAAAGGTAAAGCTTCTCCTGTCTTGCTCGCTTAGGTGGGTGCCTGGCACTCAGGGTGCTCAGCAAGTACTTTTGGTGAACGAGTGGGTCCAGACACTGGACAGTGTGGAGGCAGGAGGGTGGCGTCCAAGGGGACAAGGGCCCCCAGAGGGTTGGGATTCTCACCGTCCCTCGTCAACTCCTCTTGCCTGCAGCCTCAGCACTGACTGGAGGGCCTGTCTTCTGGGAAGATCCACTCCATTTATCCTGAAGGCAGCCTGTGCTTTGTCACATAGAGAAGCCTGGGACTCAGAGGACTTAAATCCTTCTCCAGAGTCACAGCAGCTGTTAACGGAAAGAGGTCCAAGCTGAGTCCAAAGCCTAAAAGTTTACAGATCTGTTAGCTCCAGACGGTTTCCTGAAAACCACGAAGGAAACGGTTGTTGGGAGCTCAGGCTCTGGGGTGAGGACACGGGGGAAACGCCTGTCTGTGCCTCAGTTTCCATGTCTATGAAACGATGGGGATGGTGATAGCATCTGTGCACGGGGCCATGGGAATTAAACTGAAAACCACCTGATACGTAACCAGGGACCAAGAAGCATCAGCTAGCATTGTTGTTAGTACATTCACAAAGCTATTATTAATACAATCAGGATAAAAGCTGCTTTTCCTGGGTCTCCTGGGACTCTGTTCCAGATGAAAAATCTGTGTGGGCAAGGTGCTTAGTGGCCAGTGCCCATCACCCGTGCCAGTCCAGGGTCCCCGCCTACCAGCCTCTGGGCGGGGGGGAGCAAGGCAGCAGCGGAGTCATACCCATCACTGCTTCCAGCAGCACCTCGTTTCTCTCAAGTGTGGGGATAAACTCATCAAGTTAATTTGTGCAGCCACTTTGAAGAAGTGAAAAGGACCAGGGGGTCCTTTCCCAGGACCCCCTGGGAAAGCCAAGGACGGGGGAGGCCAAGGGGTGGAGACTCAGCAGGTCAGCCTGAAGCTGAGCGCCTCGAAGGCCTGGAAGAGGCTCACCTGGTGCTCACCTGGGCGCCGCGGCTCCTGTGGATGAGGGGCCAGGCGGCTTTCAGACCCTGGGGGTTTGGAGGAGGGACAGTCCCCGAGTCGCACCTCCTCAGGAGGGTGGGTAGGGACCTGTGGCCCCTCCAGGGCAGCCCCTCGCCTGGACCCTCTCCCCTCTCCTGGACCCTCCCCCTCGCCTGGACCCTCCCCCTCACCTGGTCCCCACACCCCTCGGAGCCCCCCTTCCCCAGTCCCTGTGTCTCAGCTCTGGTCTCAGAC
>SJYC01070629.1:0-47590 GCA_006408675.1 Madoqua kirkii
AGACAGACACACAGAGGGAGACAGGGGGACAGAGGGAGACAGAGAGACAGACAGACACAGAGGGGGACAGAGGGAGACAGAGAGACAGACAGATACACAGAGGGAGACGGGGACAGAGGGAGACAGACAGACAGACACACAGAGGGAGACAGGGGGACAGAGGGAGACAGGGGGACAGAGGGAGACAGGGGGACAGAGGGAGACAGACAGACAGACAGACACACAGAGGGAGACAGGGGGACAGAGGGAGACAGACAGACAGACAGACACACAGAAGGGCACAGAGGCAGAGATGCACAAGGCAGGGGGAGGGGGGAGGAGAGGGGTTGGTACCTGCTGGGCTCCCTCTGATCCCACACAACCTCCTGGAAGGGATGCCCCCCAGTTTATGATGAGGAAACTGGAGTGCAGGGAGATTCAGGTGCAGCTGGATTTGCCCAGCTTGTCTGGCCCCAGCCCTCTGAGTCTCCTTATTCTCTGGGAAGCAGTGGAGGAAATTCAAAAGTAGGAAATTGCAAGCGCAAGCTTCCTACGTTTGTGTTGGGCCTGAGTGCAGGGTGCAGAGGGGAAGTGCCCGCTGTCTGAGGGGCTGTGTGTCCCCAGGTCAGGCAGCAGTGGAGGCGCCCGTGAGGCCACCACGGGGAGTTGCCCACAGGGGCCCGGGCGGGGGAGGTGGTGGTGTCTGTGTGATTCAATCCCACAGCGCGGGTCTGGCGCAGGGGGCACCGTGGGAGATTCTGAGCACATTTCACAGGGCCTGGCTGGGAACGCAGCTGCAGAGCTAAGCAGACACACAGGGCCCCCTGAGGGGCAGCTGCGGAGGAACGCACAGACGGTGGCCCAGGAAGGCTTCCTGGGGCTCCAGGATCCCCCTCCATCTGGGGCCCGCGTCCTGGGGGTGCCCCACCCCACCAGAGGGCAGGGGGCAACACTAGGAAGGCGATCAAGGAGCACAAGACAGGTCTGAGACAGGTGGAGGGGAGGGAGGAGCCCGCAGGAGGGAGTTCCCAGCAGGAAGACGGGCGGGAGTGGGGGGAGTGGGGAGACGGCCAGGCCAGGCACCGGCGTCTCGATGGCAGTGCTCGTGTGTGACACACGGAAGTGTCTGATCTCTCGTTCTGTTCTCAAAACCAGCCCTAGATGTGGTAGACAGCTCCTGCCATGACAACGCTGAGCACCAAGTCACTCAGCGCCGGCTGGCTTGGACAGTAAGTGCCCTTCTTCACACAGAGTGTGCAGCCGCAAAGGCAGCTGCTCTGGGCTGCAGGCAGAAGGCTGCAGGTTCCCTGGGGAGCTCTCAAGGCCTGGTCCAGGGTGCCAGGTCCACAGTGATCCCCCTGTGAACGGGGAGGGTTGGGGGTGAGACTTGCTGAGCAATAACTCAGTCAACCAGCTTGTTTTACAGCTAAGACAAAACAAGGCCCCAGGGTGGACTTGTTCATCTTCACCTTCAGCGAGATTGGGCCAATAACCCAGTCAGTCAGTTCAGTTGCTCAGTCGTGTCTGACTCCTTGCAACCCCATGAACTGCAGCCCACCAGGCCTCCCTGTCCTTCACCAACTCCCAGAGCTTGCTCAAATTTCTGTCCACTGAGTCAGTGAGGCCATCCAACCATCTCATCCTCTGTTGTCCCCTTTTCTTCCTGCCTTCCATCTTTCCTAGCATCAGGGTCTTTTCCAATGAGCCAGTTCTTCATGTCAGGTGGCCAAAGGATTGGAGTTACAGCTTCAGCATCAGTCCTTCCAATGAACATTCAGGACTGATTTCCTTTAGGATGGACCAGTTTGATCTCCTTGCCGTCCAAGGGACTCTCAAGAGTCTTCTCCAACACCACAGTTCAAAAGCATCAATTCTTCAGCACTCAGCTTTCTTTATAGTCCACCTCTCACATCCATACATGACTATTGAAAAAACCATAGCCTTGACTAGACAGACCTTAGTTGGCAAAGTAATGTCTCTGCTTTTTAATATGCTTTCTAGGTTGGTCATAACTTTCCTTCCAAGGAGTAAGCATCTTTTAATTTCATGGCTGTGGTCACCATCTGCAGTGATTTGGGAGCCCCCCAAAATAAAGTCTGTTACTCTTTCCACTGTTTCCCCATCTATTTGTCATGAGGTGATGGGAAAAGATGCCATGATTCTAGTTTTCTGAATGTTGAATTTTAAGCCAACTTTTCACTCTCCTTCTCTTTCACTTTCAAGAGGCTCTTTAGTTCTTCTTCACTTTCTGCCATAAACGTGATGTCATCTGCATATCTGAGGTTATTGATATTTCTCCTGGCAATCTTGATTCCAGCTTGTGCTTCTTCCAGCCCAGCATTTCTCATGATGTACTCTGCATATAAGTTAAATAAGCAGGGTGAGAATATACAGCCTTGATGTACTCCTTTTCCTATTTGGAACCAGTCTGTTGTTCCATGTCCAGTTCTAACTGTTGCTTCTTGACCTGCACACAGATGTCTCAAGAGTTGGGTCAGGTGGTCTGGTATTCTCATCTCTTGAAGAATTTTCCACAGTTTGTTGTGATCCACACAGTCAAAGGCTTTTGGTGTAGTCAATAAAGCAGAAATAGATGTTTCTCTGGAACTCTCTTGCTGTTTCTATGATCCAATGGATATTGGCAATTTGATCTCTGGTTCTTCTGCCTTTTCTAAACCCAGCTTGAACATCTGGATATTCATAATTTACTTACTGTTGAAGCCTGGTTTGGAGAACTTCAAGCATTACTTTGCTAGCATGTGAGATGAGTGCATTTGTGCAATAGTTTGAGCATTCTTTGGCATTGCCTTTCTTTGGGATTGGAATGAAAACTGACCTTTTCCAGTCCTGGGGCCACTGGTGAGTTTTCCAAATTTGCTGGCATATTAAGTGCAGCACTTTAACAGCATCATCTTTTAGGACCTGAAATAGCTCAACTGGAATTCCATCACCTCCACTAGCTTTGTCTGTAGTGATGCTTCCTAAGGCCCACTTGACTTCACATTCTAGGATGTCTGGCTGTAGATGAATGATCACATCATTATGGTTATCTGGGTCATACAGATCTTTTTGTATAGTTCTTCTGTGTATTCTTGCCACCTCTTCTTAATATCTTCTGCTTCTGTTAGATCCCTACCATTTCTGTCCTCTATTGAGCCCATCTTTTCATGAAGTGTTCCCTTGGTATCGCTAATTTTCTTGATGAGATCTCTGGTCTTTCCCGTTCTACTGTCTTCCTCTATTTCTTTGCATTGATCACCGAGGAAGGCTTTCGCATCTCTCCTTGCTACTGTTTGGAACTCTGCATTTAAATAAGTATATTTTTCTTTTCTCCTTTGCCTTTAGAGTCCCTTCTTTTCTCAGCTATTTGTAAGGCCTCCTCAGACAACCACTTTGCCTTTTTGCATTTCTTTTTCCCAACCAAGGGAGTTTGGGAATTTCTTTGTTGGAGCTCAGCTACAGATATCTGGATCTATTTGAGCCAGTTTAAGAAGACTTAGCTCAGGAGATGGCACTTCCAGAATAGCTGACACAAGCAGAGAGCAGGCTCTAAGCTGCATTTCCGAAACAGCCCCTGCCTCTCCCTTCAGGATGGGCCTGGAGAGACAGCTGGTGCCTCTGCTCCCAGCAGTGGCCTGGCCACGCCTGGCTTCGTGGTTAGAATTCAGGAGCATCACATGACAGTCGGCACACAGACCTCAGGAGAGGGCGCTGGCAGCTCTGCGCTTCTGGACAAGGCCTGCCTCCAGGGCTGTCCAGGCCCCACCCTCCTTGTCCTTTAAACAAAGAAGAGTGACTCTGGGACTCAGGGCTCCTCTGCTGAGGGACAGCAGCAGAGTCTGCACGATGGGGCCAGAAACCCCAAGTCTGACCCTGGACACCCGCTCTGTGGCCACTGGGCCTACGTGAGGTCTTCGTGCCTGGGCAGCCTTCTGAGCTGCCCTCAGCTGTGAGCACATGCACGGTGTGTGCACGTGTGTGCACCCTTGAGCGAAGGCCTGGGCTTGGATTATGGCTACTTGTTAGCTGTGTCATTTTGGTCAAAGGACCAGCTTTTCAGACCTCAGTCTACTCACCTGGGAAGCAGTGTCTGCCAGTTCACCACGGCACCAGGCCGCCTAAAGAGGAGTCCAGGAATTTCCCAGGAACTGGGAGATGCTGTTGGAGTCTCCGAAAGGCCCCTGACGAGGAGCCCTCTTCTGCATCTGGTTCAACCAGGATGAGACAGCCCCCTGGGTCCTGGGCCATCATGGGCTGTGTGCAGCTCCAGCCACACCAGCGCCACCCTCTGTGAAAGGACAAACCGCATCTTGTGGAGAACCATGCTCGGGCTCACAGACAACAGGGCTCTGCCACAGGGCTCCTGTGAACACAGAGGACACGGTAAAATCAAAGGCCAAACGGATGTGACTGTGTAGGACTCGCTGACTTTTCCTGTGGGACTTGGGAGGGCCTTTCACCGGGGAGGAATTGGCCACAGCGCCACACCAGGGGGTGAGACGCCCACGCTTTGCTGAGTCTGTCCAGACTGCATTCCTCCTCCCCTCCCCACGGCTTCCTGAGTGCTGGGGCCATCTCTTCCAAGCACGTCCCCGGACACACCCTGCCAGGTGGCCGAGGCGCGCGCTCATTCAACCCTCCTTCTGATGCTCCACGGACTGTGTTGTGGACTTCAGCTGAAGCTTGGGGCTGACCAGTGAGGCCTCACCTGCCAGCAGGGTGGGTGGGGGTGAGTCTGCGATTCCTGACTTCCCTTTCTCAGTCTCTGGGGTCACCTGGAATGCCTCACCTTGCCAGACCACCACGCAGCCTCCTCTGAATGTTTCTGAGTGGGATGAGCGGCCAGAGCAAATGGTTCTCTTCCTTTTTTGCTGCCCTAGCAACTGGTCACTGACCAGCAGGACAGCTGCACCCCGGGCAGGCCTGGCTGGCTAGGGAGATGAAAGAGGGGTTGACATCCCTGAAACTGGCCTGCAGCTCCCATTACTGAAGATCACAGTGCATATTCAGGCATGGTCACTTGGGAGTAGAAAAGAAAAACAAAACAGGACAAAATGAATAAGCTAGAACAATTAAAAGGTAAAAGAAAAAACACCAGGGCCAATTATCTACTTTTCTTTCTCTCAAGTTGTCAAATAAAGGTCATTCCCCTACCATGTTTTGAAAAAACAAGAAAAAGACTTCTCTGAATTATGAGCATCTGTGGCAAGTTATTTAATATATGAAGCGCAGCGCTGGACGAGTCGCCATGGCGAGGGTGGCGTTCCCATTACTGAAGTCCAGGCCCTGTTTAATCCGCGTTCAAGGGCTTTCACATACCTTTCCATTTGATTCCATGGTGATGTTTGTAGCAAAGGTTGTTGAATGTACCATTCAGCTTTTTAAAATGAGGACACTGAGAGGATTCATAATTTGTCAAGGTCTCTTTAAGGAATTCTGCACATCTGTGGAGCCCATGAATCCTTACAGAAATAGGGTGCAGACAGTGAGGAGAGGCAGGGACGTGGCTGGGGGTCCGGGTGAGAGCTGGGGTGTCAGCTGCGGCACTGGCAGGGGCTCCCTGAGAGGGAGGAGCCATGTCCTTGCGTTGGAAGAGGACTCCAAGGGGCAGAGGAGCTAAGGAGTTTGTCCAAGGGCACACAGCCGGCGCTGGCTCACGCCAAGCCCTGTGCGCTCCTTTGCCCTCCCCTTGTCCCTGCCCCAGGAGGGGCCAGAGCGCAACTGGGATCACGAGCCCAAGACGGTGGTAGAAGGTCGGGGACGAGGGCCTCTGGGGTCACCCGACCCCTCGTCTCAGTCCTTTCTCCTGCCTGGTGGGCTGTAAAGGGAATCCCTGAGCCCCTGCCCACATCTCGGCCTGAACCACCAAGGGGCCCGGTGTCCAGTCGGGCAGCTCGGACCAACCTCCACTGGCAGGAGGGGCCTTGGCCCCATGGGCTCCAGTCCACTCACGCGGTCTGCAGTCTTCCTGGCTGGGAGGGAAGGACAGAAGACGCACCTTCAGATTCAGGTTTCTACTCATAACCAAGCTCTCACAGAAGAAGGAAGAGGGGATCCGATAGCACTGGGAACTAGTAATAGGGTAGGGAGCTCTGAACCTGCACAGACCACGTGTTGGAATCCGTCCAGCCAGCCTGACAGCTGCTTGCTGAGGGGGGGTCTCACTTGGGGTGGAGGGCAGCAGTGTCTGGTGCCCACCGTTAGCTGGTACCTCTACTGAGAAGCAGCCGAGGGCCGGGGTGCAGGCTGCCAGCCCACAGGCATCAGTTCTGTTCCTGAGTCAGAGGCGCAGCTAGTGAGCTCCGGCCAGAGCAAAGCTGCCTCCCCGGGCAGAGGCAAGAGTTTGCGGCCTGTCCTGAGGGGGACCTGGCCCGGGATGCAGGCGGGGCCCCCGAGGGAGGGGCTCAGATACACAGTCACTCCATCCACTGCTAAAGGAGGCCTTGTTTGGAACTCGTCCACTTGGCCTTCAAATTACTAAGACCACCTTTGACAAGCAAAGATCAAGTGTAAACAGTGTAGCTGTGAGTCAGGCTTTAGAAAAAATGTCAGAAACAAGTAATCTTGTGTAGATATTTTTTGGTTGGCAAATTTTGAATAGAAAATTGTCTGTTCTAGGAAAGGTTTTCTGTTGACAACTATCTCACTAGTTCATGGTGTGTAGCAGCCAATGTTGAGACACTTCTCACAGACAAAAATCAAGTTCTTTCTGAAATAGCATTTTTGCAGGATTTGGGCCACAGGGCTCAGGTGAACTACAATTGCCTGCTGTTTGCTAGTTCTGGGAAGATTGCTCGAACATCTGGGAGCAAAGAACCCAGCTCCCCAGGTGACACTGCAGGAGAGTGATGGGAATGAGCAGAAACAACTACCACACATTTGGAGAGTTTCTGGTAAATCACTTCCATGGCAGAGGCTGATCCCCAGGAAGGCGGAGCATCGAATCCTGCATTCAGCGAGCATTCACTGAGCACTGAGTGTGTGCAAGCGCCCTTAAGAGGGCAGTCGCCCTGCAGGAGCAGGCACCCAGCCCCACACTCTGGGCGCCGTCTGAGAGGCGGTTCTGCGCGGCTGTGCCCGCGACTGCCGGCCTGCAGCGACACCCTCCACGCCGGTTCCTGGCTTCCCGGCTGAGTGGGGAACATTCAGGGAGCCTGGCCACATAAGCAAGTCCAGGTGCACCCACTCCAGCCACTGCATTGCTTTCACGTGTCCATGCAGCCGGGCATCCACATTCTCCCTCCCAGTGTGCCCTCCTCTTTCTCTTTATCCTTCAAGTCCTGGCTCCTTCTGGCAGAGTCTCATCAGTCAGCCCTCTTGCCTGGCTGGGGAGGGTGGCCAGCGGGGCACAGTGTGTGAAAAGGATTAGAAGCCTCAAGCCGAGCACCTGTGAGGCAGGCCCGCTGCAGGGCAGACCCCACAAAAGCCTTCTGTGCAGGAAGGGCCCCCTTTCATCTCATCCTGGGAGTGGCTCCTGGGGCCACTTCTGAAAGTTCAAACTCGTGCACCTTTTCGGTGGGGCCTCCCTGCCATGGGGCCAGCCCCAGGCAGCTGTGAATTCCCGTCTGAGGGTGGCTCCTCTGATCTCAGACCCTCTTCAGGGTCATTTGTGCACTGAGATGGGGCCACCTCACTTCTCAGCCTGCTGTTGATGGCTTAGTTCCCAGAGGTGCTGCGGCAGCCCCAGAAGCCGAGAGCAGCCAGGCCCCGGTGTTAGCTCTCACAGCGGGAGACAGGCGAAGGCTGAAGCTTCCATTTGACACCTTCCTCCCCAGAGCTGCCTCCTGTTTCGAACCTTTCTCTGGCTCCAGGGCACAGACTCTTGGGGCTTGTGAGGGAAGCAACCTCAAAAGCTCATTCGATCCATCCCTCTGCTTCAGGAGGGCCACACGCGGGAGCATCGGAGACAGGCTGTGGAGGGGCAGCCCCGCTTGGTGGCCAGTCCTGCCGTGCTGGGTGGGGTGGCGGCTTTAGGCTCCTGCTGGCCCCTCTGTGCAGACCTGTGCTGGTGACAAACATGCCCGGGCTTTGGGCCCTGGTGACAACTTTGGGCCTATAAGCAAAGCCATCCGAGAACATTTGCTTGCCTCCTGCAGGTTTAAAAAGAAAGCGTGCCCAGTGGCGAGGCCCCTTCCCTCCTGCCCTGAAGCCTGGTCCCGAGGCCTGGTGAGGGTCCTCTGCGGCGTGGACACCGCTGTCTTCCCTCCCCTCCCTCTGTGAGCATGTTGCCCACAAAGGCAGCCCCTGGCTGATCTTGGTTTTGCCTTTAATACAAGTTTCGCCTGTAGAGCAACATAATTTGGCATCTGTACACACTACAGCGTGCTCAGCACCTCAAGTACCATTTGCAGCCATCATGATACAGGTGAGAACCTATGAGCTTGTTTTTGTTCTGTTTACTTTTCAGATTCCACATATTAGTAAAATCACACAATATGTCTTTCCCCATCCGACTTATTTCACTTAGCATGCTTTCACGGTCTGTCCATGTCACAAATGGCAAATTTCTTTTTTATGGCTGAGTGGTATTATTCCATTTTATGTACGTACCACACCATCTTTCTCCACTCATCTATTGATGAACATTTAGGTTGCTTCCATGTCTTGGCTATAAAGATAGAAATAGAGCTCTACAAAAATAGAGCTCTGTGATGAACACAGAGGTACATATGAATTTTTGAGTTACTGTTTCTGTTTTCTTCAGATAAATACCCAGGACCAGATTTTCTAGGATATATGGCAGCTCTGCTCTTAGTTTTTCTGAGGAACTTTCACACTGTTTCCCACAGCAGTTGTACCAGTTTACATTCCCACCTGCAGTGCAGCAGGGCTCCCTTCCCTCCACAGCCTCTCCAACACTTGCTGTCTCTTGCTGTTTTGATAGTAGCTCCCAGGCTGACTCCATTTGTGTAAGAACATGGGGCACGGGGCAGGTAACTACCCCAGCCCCTTCTCCCCAAGTCCTCCCCCCAGTCCGGCTCCAACGCCAGCGTCTGCCCCTCTTCAGGGCACGTTGAGGGGCCCCGTGGGCATGGGTGCTGCGATGCTGGCCCCGGGTCCGGGGGAGCCACTGTGAGCCTCAGTGGCATTTCTGGGGCCGGTCTCTTCCTCCCACACCAGTCCTCTTTGGCCCTTAAGAGGCCCTGGCTGACTGGGTTGGGGGCCGCCTCTGTTTATGGGCAGGATGCCCCCACCTCCTATGTCAGGCTCCCAGGGCGACTCCAACAGCTCGCAGCTGCAGGCAGCCAGGGGACAGTTTAGGGTAGAGAGAGAGGAGATTCCGTTACTAGTGGTGACAATTTGCATGCCATATTCTGTGTGGTTTTCCTTAGAAAACAATGCAGCATTTCTCAGGGGCTGCGGGGTGCTGCCCTGGGCCAGGGCCGTGGGGGCATGCACACACGCACAGCCCTTGGGCTGCCTGCGGCATAAACAAGGAGGAGCCGTGGACACACCGTGATCGTTCTCAGTGACCACCCAGCTGGCTCAGCCCCTGTGGATGGGGCCCCCTGAGCCCAGACTGCCCGGGCCCGGGTCAGGTCCCCAGGACAGTGAGGGGACCGGCGTGAGGCGCAGGATCTCAGGAGGGAAAGGCCCTCCCGGATGGCCTGTGACCAGAGGATCTGGGCCCGTGACGGGGGCTCACAGAACCACTGAGCATTCTGAGGTCACAGCCGCTGCAAGCCAGCCCCTCACACCTGTGTCCACGGATCTGAGTCTCGGGTGCAGACCCTGGTGGCCACAACGCTGGGCTCCATGCTCTGCTCGGCAGGACTGTTTGGTGGGCAGGTGACCGTTCCATCCCTCTGCTTCAGGAGGGCCACACGCGGGAGCATCGGAGACAGGCTGTGGAGGGGCAGCCCCGCTTGGTGGCCAGTCCTGCCGTGCTGGGTGGGGTGGCGGCTTTAGGCTCCTGCTGGCCCCTCTGTGCAGACCTGTGCTGGTGACAAACATGCCCGGGCTTTGGGCCCTGGTGACAACTTTGGGCCTATAAGCAAAGCCATCCGAGAACATTTGCTTGCCTCCTGCAGGTTTAAAAAGAAAGCGTGCCCAGTGGCGAGGCCCCTTCCCTCCTGCCCTGAAGCCTGGTCCCGAGGCCTGGTGAGGGTCCTCTGCGGCGTGGACACCGCTGTCTTCCCTCCCCTCCCTCTGTGAGCATGTTGCCCACAAAGGCAGCCCCTGGCTGATCTTGGTTTTGCCTTTAATACAAGTTTCGCCTGTAGAGCAACATAATTTGGCATCTGTACACACTACGGCGTGCTCAGCACCTCAAGTACCATTTGCAGCCATCATGATACAGGTGAGAACCTATGAGCTTGTTTTTGTTCTGTTTACTTTTCAGATTCCACATATTAGTAAAATCACACAATATGTCTTTCCCCATCCGACTTATTTCACTTAGCATGCTTTCACGGTCTGTCCATGTCACAAATGGCAAATTTCTTTTTTATGGCTGAGTGGTATTATTCCATTTTATGTACGTACCACACCATCTTTCTCCACTCATCTATTGATGAACATTTAGGTTGCTTCCATGTCTTGGCTATAAAGATAGAAATAGAGCTCTACAAAAATAGAGCTCTGTGATGAACACAGAGGTACATATGAATTTTTGAGTTACTGTTTCTGTTTTCTTCAGATAAATACCCAGGACCAGATTTTCTAGGATATATGGCAGCTCTGCTCTTAGTTTTTCTGAGGAACTTTCACACTGTTTCCCACAGCAGTTGTACCAGTTTACATTCCCACCTGCAGTGCAGCAGGGCTCCCTTCCCTCCACAGCCTCTCCAACACTTGCTGTCTCTTGCTGTTTTGATAGTAGCTCCCAGGCTGACTCCATTTGTGTAAGAACATGGGGCACGGGGCAGGTAACTACCCCAGCCCCTTCTCCCCAAGTCCTCCCCCCAGTCCGGCTCCAACGCCAGCGTCTGCCCCTCTTCAGGGCACGTTGAGGGGCCCCGTGGGCATGGGGCTGCGATGCTGGCCCCGGGTCCGGGGGAGCCACTGTGAGCCTCAGTGGCATTTCTGGGGCCGGTCTCTTCCTCCCACACCAGTCCTCTTTGGCCCTTAAGAGGCCCTGGCTGACTGGGTTGGGGGCCGCCTCTGTTTATGGGCAGGATGCCCCCACCTCCTATGTCAGGCTCCCAGGGCGACTCCAACAGCTCGCAGCTGCAGGCAGCCAGGGGACAGTTTAGGGTAGAGAGAGAGGAGATTCCGTTACTAGTGGTGACAATTTGCATGCCATATTCTGTGTGGTTTTCCTTAGAAAACAATGCAGCATTTCTCAGGGGCTGCGGGGTGCTGCCCTGGGCCAGGGCCGTGGGGGCATGCACACACGCACAGCCCTTGGGCTGCCTGCGGCATAAACAAGGAGGAGCCGTGGACACACCGTGATCGTTCTCAGTGACCACCCAGCTGGCTCAGCCCCTGTGGATGGGGCCCCCTGAGCCCAGACTGCCCGGGCCCGGGTCAGGTCCCCAGGACAGTGAGGGGACCGGCGTGAGGCGCAGGATCTCAGGAGGGAAAGGCCCTCCCGGATGGCCTGTGACCAGAGGATCTGGGCCCGTGACGGGGGCTCACAGAACCACTGAGCATTCTGAGGTCACAGCCGCTGCAAGCCAGCCCCTCACACCTGTGTCCACGGATCTGAGTCTCGGGTGCAGACCCTGGTGGCCACAACGCTGGGCTCCATGCTCTGCTCGGCAGGACTGTTTGGTGGGCAGGTGACCGTACCGGTATCTGTGAGTGAGGGCAGCCCCATGGGCAACACAGCCACAAGCAACCTCACTGTGTGACTGAACCTGTGGACTACACCCACAAAAACAGAATTCTGAAGGACATGACCAAATTTTCTTCCATTCAGAAGGGATGGATTTTGCATTGGTACCAAAGGCACAGGCAAGCCCCCTGCCCGTAGCATGACCGAGGGAAACACGGTCACTCAGAAAGTTTTATGAGAAAAGCTGGGCATCTTCTCCTGTGTTTAAGGGCAAACACACATCTCTAGCTCATGTGAGCTCTTTGCCTCCTTTTTCTTATTGACTTACTAGTCTTTTTTATTGACTTATACAACAGAGAAACTATTCTTTGTTTCTGACATGCTTTATAAATATTTATTACAGCTTACCATTATCTTCTGATTGGCTTACGGTAATGATTTTGACTAATGCACCATCTTTTTGTTCTTGGGTTATTTTTTTCTGACATTAGGGCTCTTGGGTCTTGTGCTATATCTAGGCCTGCCACTGTTGCTCAGCTGCTAAGTGGTGTCCAGTTCTTTGCTGCATGGACTGCAGCATGCCAGGCTCCTCTGTCCTCCACTGTTTTCCAGAGTTTGGGCAGATTCCTGTCTGTTGGGTAGGTGATGCTATCTAACCATCCCATCCTCTGCTGCATTTGCCTTCGCCCTTTCCCAGCATCAGGGTCTTTTCCAATGAGCCAGCGCTTCACGTCACATGGCCAAAGCACTGGCGCCTCAGCTTCAGCTCTAGTCCTTCCAGTGCATATTCAGGATTGATTTGCTCTAGGACTGGTTGGATATTGCAGTCCAAGGGACTTCAAGAGTCTTCTCCAACACCATAGTTCAAAAGCATCAATTCTTTGGCGCTCAGCCTTCTTTATGGTCCAAATCTCACATCCATACATGACTACTGGAAAAACCATAGCTTTGACTATACAAATCTTTGTCGGCAAAGTGATGTCTCTGCTTTTTAATATGCTGTCTAGGTTTGTCAAAGCTTTTCTTCCAAGGAGCAAGTGTCTTTTTCATTTCATGGTTGCAGTCATCGTCTGCAGTAATTTTGGAGCCCAAGAAAAGAAAATATGTTACTGCTTCTACTTTTACCCTTCTCTTTGCCATGAAGTGAGGGGACCTGGTGCCATGATCCTAAGCTTTTTGAATACTGAATTTCAAGTCAGTCTTTTCACTCTCCTCTTTCACTCTCCTCAAGAGGGTCTTGAGTTCCTCTTCACTCTCTGACATTAGGGTGGTATCATCTGCATATTTGAGGTTGCTGGTATTTCTCCTGGCAGTCTTAATTCTGGTTTGTGATTCATCCAGCCTGGCATGTACTCTGCATAGAAGTTAAGTAAGCAGGGTGACAAACAGAGTGACAAGTACAGCCTCGTCACGCTCCTTTCCCAAGTTTGAACCAGTCCGTTGTTCCGTGTCCAGTTCTAACTGTTGCTTCTTGACCTGCACACAGGTTTCTCAGGAGGCAGGTAACGTGGTCTGGTATTCCCATCTCTTTAAGAATTTTCCAGTTTGTTGTGCTCACACTGTCAAAGGCTTTAGTGTACTCAGTGAACAAATAAACATTTTCCTGAAATTCCTTTGCTTTTCTATGATCCAACTGATGTCGGCAATTCAATCTCTGGTTCCTCTGCCTCTTCAAAATCCAGCTTGTACATCTGGAAGTTCTCAGTTCGTGTACTGCTGAAACCTAGCTTGAAGGGTTTTGAGCATAACCTTGCTAGCATGTGGAATGAGTACAATTGTATAGTAGCTGGCACATTCCTTGGCATTGCCCTTCTTCGGGATTGGAATGAAAACTGACTTTTTCCAGTCCTATGGCTATGATGACATACTGAGTGCAGCACTTTAACAGCATCATCTTTTAGGATTTGAAATAGCTCAGCTGGAATTCTATCACCTCCACTGGCTTTGTTCACAGTGATGTTTCCTAAGGCCCACTTGACTTCACACTCCAGGATGTCTGACTCTAGGTGAGTGATCACACCATCATGGTCATCCAGGTCATTAAGACCTTTTTTGTATAGTTCTGTGTATTCTTGCCACCTCTTCTTAATATCTTCTTCTGTTAGGTCCATGCCATTTCTGTCCTTTATTATGCCTATCTTTGCATGAAATGCTCCTTTGATATCTTCAATTTTCTTGAAGAGATCTCTAGTCTTTCCCATTCTACTGTTTCCCTCTATTTCTTTTCATCGTGCCCTTAAGAAGGCTTTCTTATCTTCCCTTCCTGTTTGCTGGAACCCTGCATTCAGTTGAGCATGTCTTTCCCTTTCTCCCTTGCCTTTCACTTCTCTTCTTTTCTCAGCTATTTGTAAAGCTTCCTCAGACAGCCACTTTGCCTTCTGGCGTTTCTTTTCCTTGGGATGGTTTTGGTCACCACCTCCTGTACAGTGTTATCAACCTCCACCCATAGTTCTTCAGGCACTCTGTCTTCCAGATCTAATCCCTAAAATTGATTAATCACCCCCATGGTATAATCATTAGAAAGGAGAGGGAAGTCGATCAGTCGTATCTGACTCTTTCCAACCCCAAGGGCTGTAGCCTTCCAGGCTCCTCCATCCATGGAATTTTCCAGGCAAGAGTACTGGAGTGGATTGCCATTTCCTTCTCCAGGGGATCTCCCTGACCCAGGGATCGAACCCGGGTCTCCCGCATCACAGGCAGATGCTTTACTATCTGAGCCCCCAGGGAAGCCCTGGTATAATCATTAAGGATTTGATTTAGATCATATCTGAATGGTCTAGTGGTTTTCCCTATGTTCTTCAATTTAAGTCTGAATTTTGTAATAAGGAGCTCATGATCTGAACCACAGTCAGCTCCCAGTCTTGTTTTTGCTAACTGTATAGAGCTTTTCCATCTTCAGCTGCAAAGAACATAATCAATCTGATCTCGGTGTTGACCATCTAGTGACGCCATGTGTAGAGTTGTCTCTTGAGTTTGGAAAAGGGTGTTTGCTATGACTAGCGTGTTCTCTTGACAAAACTCTGTTAGCCTTTGCCTTGCTTTATTTTGCACTCCAAGGCCAAACTTGCCTGTTTTGGGGGGTATCTCCTAACTTCCTATTTCTGCATTTCAATTCCGTATGATGAAAGGGGAATCTGCGTGTGTTTCAACTCTAGGTGTTATAGGTCCTCACAGAACTGTTCAACTTCACATTCTTCAGCATCAGCAGTTGGGGCATAGACTTGGATTACTGTGATGTTGAATGGTTTGCCCTGGAAGTGATCTGAGAGGACCATCCTGTTGTTTTTGAGATTGCACCCGAGTACCGCATTTCAGACTCTTTTGTTGACTATGAGGTCCACTCCATTTCTTCTAAGGAATTCTTATCCACAGTAGTAGACATAATGGTATCTGAATTAAGTCTGCTCATTCTTGTCCATTTTGTTCACTGATTTCTAAAATGTCAGTGTTCAATCTGGCCATCTTCTGCTGCTGCTGCTGCTGAGTCGCTTCAGTCGTGTCCAACTCTGTGCAGCCCCATAGACGGCAGCCCACCAGGCTCCTCTGTCCCTGGGATTCTTCAGGCAAGAATAATGGAGTGGGTTGCCATTTCCTTCTCCAATGCATGCATGCATGCTAAGTTGCTTCAGTCGTGTCTGACTCTGTGCAACCCTATAGACAGCAGCCCACCAGGCTCCTCTGTCCATGGGATTCTCTAGGCAATAATACTGGAGTGGGTTGCCATTTCCTTCTCTGCTGTCTTCTGCTTCATCACATCCAATTTACCTTGATTCATGGACCTAACATTCCAGATTCCTATGCAATATTGTTCTTTACAGCACTGGACTTTCCTTTCACCACCAGATACATCCACAACTAAGCATTCTTTCCGTTTTGGTCCGGCCACTTCATTCTTTCTGAAGCTGTTATTAAGTGCCCTCTGCTCTTTCCCAGAAGCATACTGGACCCTTTGCAACCCGGGGGCTCATCTTCCAGTGTCACGCCTTTCTGCCTTTTCATATTGTGCGCAGGGTTCTCAAGGCAAGAATCCTGGAGTGCGCTGCCATTTCTTCCTCCAATGGATGACATTTTGTCAGAACTCTTCACTATGACCTGTCTGTCTTGAGTGACCCTGCAAGGCATGGCTCAGAGCTTCATTGAGTCACATAAGCCCCTTTGCCACAAGGCTGTGATCCATGAAGAGGAGGCCTTTGTACTCCAACAGAAAAAGACCCTCCGGTGGTGGTTTCTTTCTGTATGTGTCTGCTTCTCTTTTGCATTTAGACTGTTGGTCTTTCTGGAATTCACTTTGCTGAGGTATGGACCTAACTTGTCAGTTTTCCATTTGATCTTTCTGGAATTCACTTTGATGAGGTATGGACCTAACCTTTCAGTTTTCCATGATGTTTGCCCACATGACATCATTACAGGAAAATCATGTTGCCCAATGATTCAAACACTTTTATCATAAATTACATGTATTATATTTGGGTCTGTTTTTTGGACTTCCTAATTATCCATTTGCCAGTAATCATTCTTTCTGAAGCTGTTATTAAGTGCCCTCTGCTCTTTCCCAGAAGCATACTGGACCCTTTGCAACCCGGGGGCTCATCTTCCAGTGTCACGCCTTTCTGCCTTTTCATATTGTGCGCAGGGTTCTCAAGGCAAGAATCCTGGAGTGCGCTGCCATTTCTTCCTCCAATGGATGACATTTTGTCAGAACTCTTCACTATGACCTGTCTGTCTTGAGTGGCCCTCAAGGCATGGCTCAGAGCTTCATTGAGTCACATAAGCCCCTTTGCCACAAGGCTGTGATCCATGAAGAGGAGGCCTTTGTACTCCAACAGAAAAAGACCCTCCGGTGGTGGTTTCTTTCTGTATGTGTCTGCTTCTCTTTTGCATTTAGACTGTTGGTCTTTCTGGAATTCACTTTGCTGAGGTATGGACCTAACTTGTCAGTTTTCCATTTGATCTTTCTGGAATTCACTTTGATGAGGTATGGACCTAACCTTTCAGTTTTCCATGATGTTTGCCCACATGACATCATTACAGGAAAATCATGTTGCCCAATGATTCAAACACTTTTATCATAAATTACATGTATTATATTTGGGTCTGTTTTTTGGACTTCCTAATTATCCATTTGCCAGTAACAGAAGTTTAAAATATAACTTCATAATGTGATTTAATATCTGATGGGAGTAATTCCTCCATTATTTTTCTTTTAGGTTTGTCCTGCCTACTTCTGTTTTTGCATACAAATTTAACCTGTCTAGTTAAAAAGGGTCAACGCTTCAGCTGGGAGTGCACGATGTGTACAGATTAACTTGCAGCAACTGGCCTCTCCACAACATGCGCTCTAGCCCACGTGCACAGGCTCTGGTCTCTCTGTCCTTGTGTTTCTCATCTCTTCCTAACCACAGCATCAGACAGTTTATCTTCTTCTTTTTTTTTTTTTTTTTGATGCTATGATAAAAGCAACCTTTTTTTCTATCATAGTTCCTAGTGATTTCCAGACAGGAAGGCTGCTAATTACTTTGTCAAATTCTCTTTTATTTTGTGCAATTTTTTCCCAGTTGCTTCTCTATGGTTTTCCAGATATATAATGAAATAATATGTAAGAAATCATTTTATCTCATCCTTTCCCATTGTGGTACTTTGTTTCTTTCTTTTGACTAAACTGCAGGAGCTGGAGCCACCAGAACAGTGTGAAGGTGGCCGCCGGGCTCTGGGGGCCTGTCTTCTTTCTGATATTGGCGGGGGGGTGGGGGGGGGGGGCTGTCTCCAGGGTCCCCAGGGTGCTACCTTTCAGGCTGAGACAGTATTGATGACACTAAAGGCATACTCATCAACCTCTATTTTACTAGGAGCATTTTAAAAGGACAGAGTGTGTGTGAATTTCATTCAACATTTGTCAGCATCTACAAAGATGTTGTTTCTATCTTTTGCTCCACTAAATGGTGATTTATATCTAAAGACCTAGTATTGACCCATTTCTACTTCATTGGGAAAAAATGCTTAGTCACTCACTAGCATATAATCCTCTTAACACACTGCTGGACTCTGCTCTGATTACTTATTTAGGGTTCTCACACTGCTGCTCCTGCATCAGATCAGTTGGCAGCTTCCCTTTTGTTGGTCTCTTTGGTGTCGATGCTGTGTCTGCTTTCTTTCTGTGTCTGCGACGGCTTAAACACTGTCGGAACAGACGGGCAAGCGGCCCAGTGGGAGTTAGCCTTTTCCACCCTGTACCCAAGTAATCTTGAAATGCGTCTTCTGTGTGCAGCTTTTAAACGTTAGAAGGTATACAAGCTATGACAAAGAAACTTCTATTTTTAAAAGCAGATGAGATAATAAAGTCTAAATAGGAGTTTTGCTTTTGGTGAAATTTCACATTTGACTTGCTCATAAGGCCATTTGGTATCTAGCAATACTTGTTGGTTAATTTGGAAGCTGAAGGCCAGATTTTAATTTTATTTAAATAACACTATGCTCTCAAGCTGCAATGGTGAATGGCCAAGAAAAACATAATTTATAAGCAGCCAAGCACCTGCTTTCATGTGTCCAGAAAGCGGCAGGATTTGCCTGCTGTCGCACACCGGGTAGTTGCTGTGGGCTACGGGGAAGTCAAGTGACCGGAGGCTGAAGGGAGGCAGCTGGAGGCCGGGTCAGAGCATGGCTGGTGAGCCCTGGGCAGCGTGATGGGGAGGCCAGGCTGAGGAAGCGGCTGAGGACTAAACCCCGCAGTGACTGAGCCTCTGGGTCTCAGAGGATGCCACATCTAGAGCCACGAGTGAAGCTTTACAGCAGATTCTGTGCAACTCTGAGGGTGCTGCCCCCACTACTGGTGCACACCAGACCGCCCAGGGCTCAGTGCTGGGCAGGCATTTTGGGAGAGGCTTGGGGATGAGGCTGGCCATGAGATCCCTCATCCCACATGTGGCTTCTCCTTAGCCTGCGTGGACTCTCTTGGGGGCCCTGACTTCCCAGTGACCCACGAGATGCCCCAAGTCTGGCCTAGGCATCCACTCCTGCTCACACCAGATCCGGCCACACAAAGCTCTGAAGGGCCCCAGAAATCCCAGGGTGGACCTCGTGCAGCCCTTCTCCCTGGTTCTGGCTCTGAGTGGTTCCACCAACACAGAGGATATGAGGGAGGGGCTGCCACACTCTGCCCTCTTTTGATAAGCCTGGGGGGTGGGCTCCATGTGCAGGTCTAAGCAGGGCCAGTGGCAGCACCTTGGCCACACACACCCGCCCGGATGGACACAGGCAGCTGGAGGCCAGAGCTGGTCCCCAAAGAGAGCCAGGGGGAAAAGCAATCGACTCAGTGTCCTTCAGTTCTCAGGGCTCAAAAAGTAAAGTAACTGTAAGCAGACAGGGTGGGCTTCCCAGTGGCACTGCTGGTAAAAAACCCTCTTGCTGATGCAGGCAGATGTAAGAGATGTGGGTTCAATCCATGGGTTGGGTAGATCCCCTGGAGAAGTAAATGGCAGCCCACTCCAGTATTCTTGCCTGGAGAATCCCATGGACAGAAGAGCCTGGTGGGCTCCAGTCCGTGGGGCCACTGAGAGTCGGACACGACTGCGTGATTCATGAGGCAGGGGCCCCGGGAAAGAGAGCAAGGCATGGCTTTCTCACATGAGCCGTTTTTGGCCCAAATCTTTTGTGATCTGAGCCTGGACGCAGCACCTGCCTTCAAACAGGTCTCAGTATCTAAGGATGTTCATGAAGGTGGGAACGTAGGAACCAAGGAAGGCAGCCAAGCAGCAGCAGTCCAGCGACAGCACCGTCCGCTCCTCCCGCGAGGCATGAGGGCCGACCTGGCGCAGGCTCCTCCCGCGAGGCATGAGGGCCGACCTGGCGCAGGCTCTGGACTGCTTGGCAGGTGAGACCAGGCATGGCTTTCTCACATGAGCCGTTTTTGGCCCAAATCTTTTGTGATCTGAGCCTGGACGCAGCACCTGCCTTCAAACAGGTCTCAGTATCTAAGGATGTTCATGAAGGTGGGAACGTAGGAACCAAGGAAGGCAGCCAAGCAGCAGCAGTCCAGCGACAGCACCGTCCGCTCCTCCCGCGAGGCATGAGGGCCGACCTGGCGCAGGCTCCTCCCGCGAGGCATGAGGGCCGACCTGGCGCAGGCTCTGGACTGCTTGGCAGGGACTGAGGCCCGCCCGGAGCACTGAGGGGCGATGCTGACCTCCCGACCCCAGCCGGCTGAAGCCCAGCCTCTGTGCAGCCTCGTCCCAGGGCTGTGCTGGACTCTCCTCTGCTCAAGTCACGTCACAGACGTGAGCTAAGTCATGGGCACTTAGCTTAAAGCTCTCCGATTCTGCTGCTGTGGGAAGGATCCCTGGTGTTCTCCTGACTTGTTGAAAGTACGAAATCCTTCCTTCCCTTCTGGCACAATGCTCACCAGGAAAGAAGCCCAGTTTGGGGGACTTAACAGAGGTCTAGTTTTGCCTCAGACCCCTGCTTCCTGCTGGGGGCTCTCGTCCTGGCCCCAACACCTGGATGGAGGAGGACCGAGCCTCCTGTGGGGGCTGGGACCCCCGAACTATCTTCAGCAGGGTCTCAGTCCCACCTGAAAGCACTGACTCTCTTGAGGCCCCCAGGGAACCTCCCCTGGCGGGACGTGGCCCCCCCGACAGGGCCTATGAAATGGTCCTGCTAACGGCTGACGAAGCCCACCCATTTGTTCCATTAAACCAGCTCCCTTAACTGCAGGGGTGGCAGACGTTCCCTGGCCAAAGGGCAGTGTCCCGGCAGCTGGCGCTCTCCCTGCGGGCAGAGACGCACCCTCAGACACCGGCCTGAAATCTGGGGAATGGTCCACTCGAGTCACCTGCCAGGTGCCAGGGGAACAGAAACTCGCGGCCACCCAGCTCTCAGGTTCATTAACGCCCAACTGTAGCTGCTCTGCACGGGGTGGGGGTGGGGGGTAGGCCAGGCCAGAGGCGGGGGGAGCACTGAGGGAGGGGCCGAAGGCGGGAGGCAGCCTGACCCCTCCCAGCCCCATTCCAGAGCACAGATAAAAGTGAAACCTGAGCCCGGAGTGTTTGTGTTGCCACCGCCAATCAAGGCCTCTGTCGTCATGGTAACAGGGACACTTCGGCAGCTGAGCAGATGGCCAGTGAGCAACAGGCAGCATATGCTCCGCAAGCCCAGCCGCGGCACAGATGGAGGCTGGGGGGGCTCCTCGGCGACCGGACGCTTCCTCCTCTGCTCCCCGTCACGGGGATTAGCGCCGTGTGTGCAGTTGGGCCTCAGTTAGCAGAGCCAGCCGCAGGTCGGGCAGGGCCCAGAGCCTCGTTAACAGTCCTGCCCCTCCTGGGCTGGTTCCTGCAGCCTTTATGGGAGCAACACCCTTCCCTTCGGGATGGATTAAACACCTCTTGAAGCACTTCCAGGGCAGCGGTGGGGCAGAGACAGGTCCTTGTGTGGATGTTTTAAACTCAAGGTGGGGACGCACATGGTCAGCCACTTGGCCACTAGTAGCGTGTGCTCCTGTGAGATTCTGTGTCTTCTGCTGTTTGTAAACATTCACCACATTTGGTTATTAAACCTCCTTTCTGGGAGGTTTAAGTTGCAGCCTCCACTCTGGCCTACAGAATACCCCTGTGTGGGGAGAAGGGACCTCAGAATGGCTGGTGATGACCAGCAGTGTTACAGCAATTGCCCTTCAGGGCGCACTGGCTCCACCCAGACACTGGAGATGCCTCGGGCCACCTGAGGCAGAGGCGAAGCAGGGATGGCCACGTGGGCCCCAGGGCTTAGGGTTATGGGGCACGTCCTCCCGGACAGCCCCCGGGGGCCCTCTCCACTAGGCCTGGGCAGCGGTCACACTGTCACCTGGCCCCAGGTCTCGTCCCCTGCAGCCCCTGAACGGGGCACACAGCAGTTGCTCATCTGTTGTTGTTGAAGTCTGACCCTGCGACCCCACGGACTGCAGCCTGTCAGGTTTCTCTGTCCATGAGATTCTTCCAGCAAGAACGCTGAAGTGGGCTGCCATTTCCTTCTCCAGGGATCAAACCCACGTCTCCTACAGTGGCAGGCATTATGAGTGAATGAACAAGTGACCATCCGCAGGGTTCCTAAAGCTAAGCTTCAGGTAAAATTCGTGCAGATGATACTGAATTGGAAATGACTATCGCCAAAGAGATGTTCTGTGACTGAAGTAAAAGTTCTGGAAAGCAGACATAACGCATGCATCCTGGCCACCATGGTGAGCCCCCCGGGACTGGGACCCTGCATGGGCCAGAGGCAGGGGAAGAACAGCTGTGAGAAGGCCTGAGAGCCGCCAGCTAGAAAAATGAACAGTAGCATTTATTACAGGTAAAGAGGAGGCTTGTGTAGTCCCCGCGGAGAGGGAGACTCAAAGAGACAGACAGGAGGCAGGAGGGAGCTGAACACCCACCAGGCAATCAGGGAGGGTCCATCAACACGTGCTTGTAATACACCTCAGTGTCAGTGATTTCAGTAAACTCCATCACATTTACTGAAGTTTCTAAGACTCACTCTCCTGAGAAACTCTAGACAGCTGGGGAGCCCAGGTCTCAAGAGTCAGGGCTCCAAGGCCAGGTGTCAGCAGCCACCCTTCCCAAAGGTACCCCGGAAGCAGAACACACACGTTCCTCTGTTCCACTTACTCTGAACAAGTCCTGAGCCCCAAGTCGGACACTCTCTTCCCTTAGACTACCTGGCTCAGAAGCAGCTTTGCACAGAGAGGAGGAGAGTCAAGTCTTACCTGGACCCGGCAGACAGTCTCCCACACAAGGGTCATGTCCGCGTCTGCCCACAGAATGGCTGCAGCATGCACGCGGCCCCCGCCCCCGCCCCCCGCCCTCTTCCTGCGTCCTGGGGCTCCGACCCCTCCATCCAGCCTCCTCCAGGCTGCCCTGCCTGAGTTTTTGGACCTTTTGTTACAATTTATACCCTACAACTCTTTCCACATTCCATCTCTAGAGGTGCTAAAGTTGTCATTTCAAGAAAGCAATACAAAACCAGTTTTGTTGCCAACGATGAAATTTGAGATTTCAAGCAAAAGTCAGAGTTCGGAGTCCTGTGAGAGCCACAGCTGCCGGAGGCTGTCTACACAGAAGAGACCTCCAACGGGGCTGCTGACAGCGCGGCTGGTGTCTCTCGTGAGGGAGCGCGCTGGCGTTCGGAGCTGCAGGACTCAGCAAGCCGTGTTTTCTATGCGACCAAGCAGGTCACACACCTGTGCACCCGGAGGGCAGGGCAGACCTGCGGCTATCACACGCACTCGCCGAGGTCACTGAGGGGGGTTGGGCTCCATGGCAGCTGCCCTCAGAGAATTCCCACCTGCAGAGTTCGGGTCGTTTCCAGGAAGAATATCCACACGTCTCTGAAGAGGCCACGAGGGCCACCTGCCCTTGAGCCACAGGCCTGTGGCTGGCCCTCCCCTCAGAGAGCAGCGCGCTCCTGCAGACGGGTGGCTGTCGTTCCTAAACCCGGGCACCAAGTGCGTCTGCAAAAGAACAGCTGCTGCTCTTCTAATTTTGGGGGGCAATGCAGGGCCCCACTGGGAATAAAAAGTGTTCTCATGTAGTTGGTGTATTGTTATTTTTAAGTGAATTAATAAATACACATTTAAACTTTTTATCATTTTAAGTTTCTAATACAGTAACTGAGAGTCTTCCACAGTTTCCAGATGTAAAGGGGCCTAAGAACTGTCCCTAAGGGGATCAGAGGCATGTTTTCCATGATCTCCATGCACTTGCTGGGGTCCAGCAAACCTGGGAGCCCACCGCGACGGCAGCTGCTACTCCGTGTATGAGAAAGCTGTCAGTATCCGAACATAAGGACACTCCTGACACCTGTCCACACAAGCTCAGAAACACTGACAGCCAGCTCTTTATAATGTGCTATGATCACGTTCATGAGAGTCAAAGACTGAACCTCACTGCACCCCAGCCTGGATAAAAACAACTTTAAATCAGCTTTAAGACTTGGAAAGGTCCAATTTTCAGAAGGAAGTATGCTGAAACCTAGAACATCAGAAAAGAGCAAAGAAGAGAAGGATTTCTGAGGGGTAAAAAAGGGTATGACTCTTTGGGGAAGACTTTTCAGGATGAAGTAGAATTCTGTACCCTTAAGTTGGTGATTGTCCTTTAGGACGTAAAAAATGCTGCTGAGTCACAGCCCCTCAGCACCGTCTTAGAGGCAGCTTGCTTCGGGACTAACGCCAAAGCTTCTAAAGAATTCCCTTCTTTGGAGGTGAACGTGCACTCCCCCTCCCCTGAGCACACGTGACCTGTCCCCACGCTGCACCGGGGACAGGAAGGTTGGGGTCACACCAGACGCAGTTCAGTGGCTCAGACTGTCTCAGTATCTCTTCACAACTGAAAGGCTTTTATCTCCATTTGGATCTGAAGTTAAGGGCTGTGGCTTGATTCAATAGACAGATTGGTGGCCTAAATTAATCAAATTATCTGCTTTTCCTGTATTTTAACAACTACACAGATCAGAAAAGGAGAGTATATGTCATGCCATTTTACACAGACATGAGTCAGCTGCTAACACAGAGGGCTGACAGGAGAATCAAACCAGAAACGGGTCTTGGACAGTGTCTCACTCTTGATGCTCGATGTGCCTCAAAGAGCTCAGGGTTAGAAGACCACAGCCGGTGAGAAGGCCTATGCAAACCTCACTGGACTGAGTTTTACTAAACTCAGGGGATCTAGTGGAGACCAGGGCCTGCACGTGAGGCTGCGGCCTGGGGACCGCCCCTTCCCCTCAGCCCCCTTGCCTGCAGCTCCCATCTCCAGGCAGAGGTGGGCTCCAAGCTGCTGCCCGCAGAGGCTGGTGGTCGGCACCAGCACGTGGGCCCCTCGTGGCCACCCTGCATCTGGCGGGCCTGTGGCCTAGATCTCCAGGAGAGCAGCTTTCCAGGTACTGTGCACATGGAGACACTCATCTGGGTGGCAGAGGCAGCTGCTTCTCCTTTTTAGAATAGGTGACTTGCCCAACAGAGAAGCCTCAAGGTCACTTTTTCATCTAAGCTCTAATAAAGCTGGTTTTCGCTATCGGCTTTCTCACCGAGAACTATACATGTCCTGCAGACCAGGGCTGTTTCCACAGGAGGCAGGCTTAGCTGGAAGCTGCTTGGCCTGGCCTGGGCCCGGGGGACAAGGTACAAATCACCGTCTGGAGCGTCACCAGAAGCTGTCACTTTTCTAAGGCAAGGCCTCCTCATGCGGGTGGCTCACGTGGGGGAACGTTGCCAACTGGAGGCTGTGCCACCCTCGTGTGACGGGACCAACTCTGCAGAGCCAGCCTCCAGCCCTTAATGCTTGCCAAAGGGCTCCTGGAACGTTTGGGAGACAAAGCCATGGAAGAAACAACATGAGTCAGCTTTTGCCAGAATAACAAGGAGGCAGCCAGCTTGGCTATGGGTCATGTTGGCATCAAACAGGAAGAGGTCACTGCTGGTCACACCTGGTGGGCAGGCCGGGTCCCCTCTGCCCGCACAGAGCTGCAGCTTCCCGGGGATGCAGTTCCTCGTCTGACATCACAGTCTGCATGGCCTTGAGCCTGCTCGTCCCCCAGCCAGCGGGATGGCTGAGTGAGGGATCCACCTGGAACCAAGCAGGCTGACACCGAGGACCCAGTGAGGGTGCCTGGCCACCTGCACGCTGCCTGCCGAAGCTTCGGCACCACAGACAACACAGATTCGCCTCACGTGTGCTTTGTTTTCCTTTTGCATTTTTTTTCTTTTTTCTGTGAACCAGGAAATATTGGTTTCTACTTGTTTTTCTTCCTAAGTAGTGACAGGGGCCTGGAAGAGCTTTAAACAAGAAGTTAAAAGAATAGGGAAAAAACGAACATAACCAAGTTTTGGTTCCGAAACCTGAAATCAGATTTATTAAATAATGAGTACTTTGGGTTTCTCTGGTGGCTCAGCAGTGAAAGAATCCACCTGCAATGCAGGAGGTGAAGAGACGTGGTTGGATTCTGGGGTCGGGAAGATCCCCTGGAAGAGGAAATGGCAACCCACTCCAGTATCCTTGCCTGGAGAACCCCACGGACAGGGAGGCCTAGCGGGTTACATGGGGTCACAAAGAATCAAGACAGGACTGAGGGACACCACCACGATGAGCACTTTAGAAATACACACTTCCTGAGCCAGACGCAGCGGCCCCGCCCCTCAGGTTCCACATGCGCCTGCTGCAGAGGCTTCTGCTGCACGGCTCCAGCAGGACCCCTTCTGAAACCCAGGCCCCGAGCACTACGTTCAAGGAAGCAGCGGCGAGGCTGCAGCCCTGGTGCTGAGGGGATGAACTGAGGATGGCCCCGCACCCCAGCCGCAAGGGGCGCGGCCTCTGGGCGGGGCCTGCCCAGCCCCCATCGGGGTACTATGGCCCAGCCTTGCTCCCTGCAAGGCCCTGATGCCCCAGTGCAGCCCCTGGATGAGGCCGACCACGCCATGCCATCAAAGCCCGCCTCTGAGCACGGCCCACAGGGAGCTAAGGTCGTGACACTGCCTGCTTTGTAGTTGAGTTTCCTTCCACACACAGGATGCCTTAGACGGAAAGCTGTATGAAGAAAGAGCTGCTGAGCTTAAGGAGTCTAATGTGTGTCTCAAATATTCAAACATTAGAACAATAAATTGGCACAGGAAATCACCTTTTTCCGCTTAAGAAGAGGCAGTTGTTGACTGGACTGCCTGGACCACAAGCCAAGCGAGCCTCCCTGGCACCTGCATTTTCTGGGGCTGCCGGCCCTTCCTGCCAGGACCTGATGGCTTCCTAAGCGGGAGGGCCTGGGCGTGCAGGGGGTGGGTGGGGCAGGAGCATAAGCTGCAGCTCCTCCTTGGGGAGCATCACACCCGAGGGTGTGACCGTGTGTCTGCTGCACGTGTCTGCGTCTGCACATGCGCTGCACATTTGTGTGCGCTTCACGTCTGTGCATGTGTCTGCGTGTCCACGTGGACAGACGCACGCCCGCACCCTGCTACTCCGCATCTTCCCTGACATCACTCTCCTCCCACGAACTGTGGGATGTAGTACTTTCATCATTTTAAGAGTCGTTTTGACTTTCATTTCCTCAATAAAAATGTACTTGCCCTTCCAAGAGGGCGTGTGTGTACAGAACGTGTGCACAGCATGCAGAGCTGTCGCCTGTGCCTGGGATCCGGGAGTGTGGGGAGCTGAGCAGAGAGGCCTGGGAGACCGTGTGGCTGGTAGGGCCCGGGGCCGAATTCCTTGAGGCCGGTGAGCTCTGAGTGCACGGCAGGGCTGGCGAAGGCCACAGAAAGGGAGCCCGAGGGACGAGCATCAGGCTGCTGGAGGGACTATCGAGTTAAGGCTGTTCAAATCATCCCAAGAGGCGTGCTGAGAAGACTGAGCCAGGAGGCCCCACCTGGAGAATCTACAGGACAGCAGGAAGCGTGGTGATGGGTAGATGGCACGAGCGCTGAAGACTATGGTTTTTATGGGGGGCGGGGGGAACACTCTGTTCAGGAGACAGTTTCCACAAATGGTCACAGCAATACTCCTGTCTCCTATGCTCTTCCAGAACCCCACTCCTTCCCCACTGAGAGGAAAGTCTACTTCACCTCCACCTGAAGCTGGACGCCTTTCTGGCTACCTTATGACAGAATATGCAGAAAAGCATGACTTACTAGGTTATAAAAGGTGACGTGGCTTCTGCCTGGTTCTTTAGCTCAAGGGGCACTTACCTTGGCATCCAGTTGCCAGGCTGCAAAGAGGCCCACACAAGCCCCTGCTGTGCACGTCTGTGTGCCGTATGTGCCTGTGCGCTGCATGTGTGCTGCGTGTGTGCTGCCTGTGTGCCATGCATGTGTCTGCGTGCTGAACCATCACTTCACATAGTCATCATTCGTGTGTGTGTGGGGGGAGGGGGAGGGAGAACATTCTATTAGCAAATTTCAAGCACATATTATTTTATTATCAACACAGTTGCCATGCTGCACATCACATCCCAGGAACTTATTCATCTCATAACTGAAAGTTTGTTCATTTCGATACAAACCTTCCCATTTCCCCAACCTTCCAGCCCCTGGCAACCACCACTCTATTCTCTTTACAAGTTCCACTTTTTTAGATTCTACATGTAAGTGGTATCTTGTAGTAGTTGTCTTTTTGTGTTTGGCTTATTTCACTTAGCATAATGACCTACAAGTTTATCAACACTGCTGCAAATAAAATTTTCTTTAAAAAAAAACTGGATAATATTCCTTTCATATATATACACCATAATTTCTTTATTCATTCATCAAGTGAGTGAATAAAGGACGATTAGGTTATTTCCATAGCCTAGTTCTTGTGAACAGTGTGGAAATGAGCACTTGAATGCAGATGTCTCTTCGCGACACTGATTAGTTTCCTTTGGATATGAACGGCAGAATTGGGACTCCTGGATCATATGGTTGCTCCATTTTTAATTTTTTGAGGAAACCTCTATACTGTTTTCTACAGTAGCTGTGCCATTTTACATTCGCAACAACATACAAGGGTTCCCTTCTCTCTACATCTTCACTGACCTCTGTTGTCTCATCTTTTTGATGAGAGCCATTCCGACAGTGTTAAGGTGATATCTCCTTGTGGATTTGCTCTGCATTTTCCTGATATCAATAATACTGAACATCTTTTCATATACCTGCTTCCATCTGTATGTCTTCTTTTGATAAGTCTATTCAATTCCTCTGTCCATTTTTTCAACTATTTGCTTTCTTGCTAATGAGTTATGAGTTCCTTATATATTTTGGATATTACCTCTTTATTAGGTATGGTTTGCAAATACTCTAAACTGTTCTGGAGGCTGGCTTTTCATTTTTTCATTATTCCTTCTGCTTTAGTTTGATGTACTTCCACTTGTTCATTTTTACTTTTGCTGCCTGTGCTTTTTGGTGTCATATCCAAAAGAAAAAAATTACTGCCAAGATGAATGTCAAGGTTATCACCTACATTTTCTTCTAAGAATTTCAAAAATTTAGGTTATTTAAGTCTTTAATCCATTTTGAATTGACTTTTGTGTATGCTGTAAGGGTTCAGCTTCATTGTTACGTGACTATCCAGTTCTCCCAACATCATTTACTGAGGAGACTTCCTGGAGACCTCGTGGAAGACTAGCTGACCATGTATGAGAGCTCATCTGGGGGCTTTTATCCTGTCCTACTGATCCACATGTCAGCTTTGGTCGCTTCACTGTGCACTATAGTTTGGAATCAGGAAATGTGACCCTCCAAGCTTTATCCTCACTTCTCAGTACTGCTTTGGCTGTTTGGGGCACTCTGTGGTTCCATGCAAATTTTAGGATTGTTTGCTCTACTTCTGTAAAATGCCAGTGGAATTCTGGTAGAGGCTGTATTGAGTCTGTAAATCACTCAGGGAAGAATGGGCATTCTGACACTACTAGTTCTGCTAACACATGAACACGGGCCATCTTCCATTTGCCTGTGTCCTCTCCAATTGCTTTCATCACTGTTTGCAAGTTTCAGTGAACAGATCTGCTACCTCTTGGTTAGACTTACTTCTAAGTACTTTATTTTTTTGATGCTATTATAAGTGGAATTGTTTTCTTCTTTTGTTGATACTCCACTGTTGTTGTTCAGTTGATAAGTTGTGTCCAACTCTTTGCAACCCCATGGGCTGCAGCACATCAGGCTCCTCTGTCCTCCTCCACTTCTCCCAGAGTTTGCGCAAATTTGCTCATTGTGTCACTGATGCTATCAACCATTTTATTCTCTGCTGCCCCTTCTCCTTTTGTCTTCACTCTTTCCAATCATGAGGGTCTTTTCCAATAAGTCAGTTCTTCACATCAGGTGGCCAAAGTATTGAAGCTTCAGCTCCAGCATCAGTCTTTCCAATGAATATTCAGGGCTGATTTCCTTTAGGATGGACTGGTTTGATCTCCATGCAGTCCGAAATACTCTTTCAAGTCTTCTCCAGCACCACGATTTGAAAGCATCAATTACTTGGCACTCAACGTTCTTTACGGTCCAACTCTGTTGTCAGTGTACAGAAATCCAACTGTTTTTTTTGTATGCTGATTTTATATCCTACAATAATTTACTAGTTCTAACACTTCTTTGGTGGAGTCTTTAAGGTTTTCTATATATGAGATCATGACATCTGCAAACAGTTTGACTTCTTCCTTTCCAATGTAGATGTCTTTTCTTTCTTTTTCTTGCCTAGCTACTCTGGCTAGAAAGTACTGTGTTGCAGAGAAAGAGTGACAGTGGGCACCCTTGTCACATTCCTGGTCTTAGAGGAAAAGCCTTCAACTATTCACCATTATGTATGATGTTAGCTGTGGGTTTGTCATATATGGCCTTTACTATGTCGAGGTACATTCTTTTTATACTTACTTTGTTGAAAGCTTTTATCATAAAGGGTTGTTAAAATGGACATATATAAATAAATTAAAAGTATAAATGTAAATATATAAGGAAAATATTAAAACTAAAATAAGTTAAAACTAAAATATTAAAACTAAAGAGAGAGGCAGATAGCAATGTAATAATATCATAACATTAGTACTGACAATAATAATTGCTTTTAACAATGGGTAGTAGAATCATCCTAAAAGAAAATCAATAAACACTGAACTTGAAACTGTTTTATATCAAGTGGGCTTAACAGACATATGTAGCACATTTCCATCCAATAGCAGAATATACAGTCGTCTTAGGTAAAAAAAACATAAATTCTCTAGGACTGATATGTTAGTCCACAAAACAAATCTTAAAAATTTAAGGCTAATGTTACATTAAGTGTATTTTCTGATAACAATGGTTGTTGTTGCTCAGTCACTAAATCATGTCCGACTCTTCGTAATTCCATGGACTGTAGCACACCAGGCTTCCCTATCCCTCACTGGCTCCTGGAATTTGCCCAAGGATTACAATGCTATGAAACTAGAAATCAATAAGAGGAGGAAAGCTGGAAAATTCACAAATCTGTGGAAATTAACATATTCTTGACCAAGCAGTAAGTCAAGGAAGAAATCAAAAGTAAAATCACAATGTATCTTCAGGCAGGCAAAAATGGAAACACAACATACAAAAACTTAATGCAATAAAAGCAGTTCTAAGAGTGAAGTTTATAGTAATAAATCCATATATTAAAAAAGAAAGATCTCAAACCATGTAACGCTACATTTGAAAGAACCAGGCGAAGAACATTCTAAGTCCAAAGACAGCAGAGAGTGTGTGCGTGAACTGCTTCAGTCTCGTCTGACTCTGTGCAACCCCACGGACTGTAGCCTGCCAGGCTCCTCTGTCTACGGGATTCTCTAGGATAATACCAGAGTGGGTTGCCATGTCCTCCTCCAGGGGATCTTCCAGACCCAGGGATCAAACGCACGTCTCTTATGTCTCCTGCATTGGCAGGCCGGTTCTTTAACACTAGCACCACCTGGGAAGCCCCAACTTAGCAAGACTGAATTACCATGAGACAGACAGTCAGAACAGACCAATGAGTCAGTAACTAAAAGCATTCCAACAAAAGCTCAGGACCAGATTGCTTCACTGGTGAATTCTATTAAACATTTTTAAAAAAGAATTAATGTTAATCCTTCTTAGACTTTTTTCAAAAAACTGAAGAGAGAGGAATACTTCCAATCTCATTTTACAAGGATAGCATCACGCTAATATTGAAAACAGCCAAGGATACCACAAGAAAAGAAAATCACAGGCCAATATCCCTAATGACTACTGATGCAAACATCTCAGCAAAGCATGTGTGTGTGCTCAGTCGCACAATCGTGTCCAACTCTTTGCAACTCTATGGAATGGACAGTGCAGTGGTGGTGCAAGAAGGTGTGCAAAGGAGACAAGAGCCCTGAAGATGAGGAGCGCAAGGGCTGGCCACTGGGAGTTGGCCATGACCAGCTGAAAGCCACCACTGAAGGTGACCTTATTACAACTACATAAGCAGTTGCTGAAGAACTCAGCATCGCCCATTCCACAGTCATTTGGCATTAAGCAAATAGGGATGGCAAAAAACACAATAAATGGGTGCCTCTTGAGCGGGCCAAAAATAAAGAAATCGTCATTTTGAAGTGTCATCTTCTCTTATTCTGCACAACAATGAACCATTTCTTGGTTGGATTGTGACATGCAATGAAAAGTAGATTTTATACCACAACTGGTGATGTGCTTCCCAAAGCCAAACTTGCACCAAAAAAAGGTCATGGTAACTGTGGTCAGCATTTACCATGGTGGTCTGCTGCTGGTCTGATCCACTACAGTTTTCTGAATCTCGCGAAAACCATTATATCTGAGAAGCACGCTCAGCATATTGACGAGATGCACCAAAAACTGCAACGCCTGCAGCCCACACTGGTCAACACAAGGGCCCAATTCTTCTCCATGACAACACCCAGTTGCACGTTGCACAGCCACCACTTCGAAGTTGGAAGGACCGGGTTATGAAGCTTTGCTCACCCGCCATGGTTACAGCAGGCGGGGGCCAGCCAATGACCACTTCCTCACGCATCTCAACCCTTTTTCCCAGGGGAAACACTTCCATAGCCAGGAGGAGGCAGAAAATGCTTTCCAAGAGTTCGTCAAATCCCAAAGCATGGATTTTTATGCTATAGAAGTAAGCTTGTTTCTCACTGGTAGAAATGTATTGATTGCAGTGGCTCCTATTTTGATTAATAAAGATGTGTTTGAGCCTAGTTATGATTCAAAATTCATGATCCAAAACTGCAGTTACTTTTTCCATCAACTTAATATTAGCAAACTAATTCAACAGTACATTAAAAAGACTGTACACCTTGAGCACCTGGAACTTATCCCAGGGATGCAAGGATGGTTCAACATTCCCAAATCAATGTGATATACCACAATAACAAAATGAAAATGAAAAATTATATGATTATCTCAATAGATGCAGAAAAGGCATCTGACAAAATTTAACATCCCTTTTCTTTACAAAGATCCCAGTATGTTGAATGGTAAAATGTGTTCCAAATAATTTTTAAAAAGTGAAATTACATTTCATTATGAATAATAATACTTTTATTTTCACTTTAAAACTGATATATGGAACCTTCATCAGAAGATTTAACTGCAGAGATAATATAACATGACCAAAATTACAAAAAAAAAATTCACTGCACTGGTCTTCCAAATGTAGTAAAGATTTTATCAACTCAGCGGCTTCACTTATGAATTAAATGAACATAAAATATCTCACTGACAAGTTAGAACTCACTTATGAAGGGGAATGGCATTCGCGGAAGTCTACTCTCCTAGTCTAAGGGATGAGAGACTCATCTCAAAGTCATGCAGATGAGCGACGCAGAGATGAGATTTCCAGGAGCAGTAGTGGTGTCAGATTAGCAAAAACAAAATGGACAGAATGTTAAACCTTTAGACAGGAAGCCTACATATGAAAAATTCTATTTCTAGGATTGGGAAATAAGGCTACAGGTCCTACATGACTACATAAAAAGTGACTAGACACGCAGATGTCCTGAAGAAGGACCTGTAGGAAGTGAACGGGAGATGATATTTCTTTTTGGTACGTATTACCAAATGAGACTCTAAGACACAGTAAGGAGCCTGCACACAGAACTGTCAGTCAGGCTAGAGCATCAAGGGCTACGATACAAAGCGCACTATGATCTGTTTAGGGTTTATTTTGATTACATCAGCTGAAGGACATGTCTTGTGAGTGCCGCCAAGCACGACTCAGAGGCTCTCCTGGGTGTGGGTGCAGCCTGGAAGGTGGACTGGCAGTCAGCAGCTCCAGGCCAAAGGGAACAGCTGCTAACCTAATCCCTAATCTAGATTATTTTCAATTATCAAAATACCCAGGGGCTGAGGTCAGGACAATTTTGGGCTTAAAATTTCAATTCTTAGATTATGTGAAAATTCTTTCATGAATAGAATGTCTCTGAACTTGGATTCATTTAGAATATTTTTTAACAACAAGAGCCCTTCAGGGCTCACAGATAAAGAGCAACAGATGTCCCACTTGTTAGTGGGATCATAAATTAGGCTTCCTGACACTCAGCTACTGCTTCTCTCTACATGGTTTGCAGGCTTCCTGTCTGATGCCTAATGTGTGCTGAATCCAGGTGTCTTCACAGGCACAGGCTCTGGGCTGGAGCAAATTCTAAATGAAAGGGTGAAACAACTGAAACAGATCCATGCGTCACAGGCAATGTCAAGACCATGCAGTCACCTCTCCCACCAAAACAGGTGAGAAGGAAGCTGGTACATCTTTCTCTGTGAAGGTACAGTTGGAAACTTTACTTCTGGTTACAATTTGTGATTCCAGATTTCTGGAAAATGATACAGTTTATTAGACATCATGTCTTAAAAGATAAGATCATCTGGGAAATATCCTCACAACTTTAATCCTCTGGTATTAAAGTTAAAAAAAGTGGGATATCATAAGATTTCAATTCATTAAAAGAATCAACAGATGCAGACCGGCATGAAGATGTTAACCATGGCTGTTTGGGGACGTGGAGTCAGGACGACGTCTACAAGTAAGCCCACAAAGGCGTTTTAAAGTCGAATGAGGAAGAAGACTGAAATAGATGCTTTTCCTCTTGAAGTGACTCTGTGTCTGGAACCCCCGGTGAGCCTCTCCTCAGATGACTTCACTCTGAAGGAGGGTCCAGAGGATCCAGAGGCTTCACTCTGGTTTGACAGCCAGACTCCGCGGCTTCTTCTGTGCACATTTTTTCTAGAGAAAGCAAACTTACCCTGAAACCAAGTTGGGAGGTCTTAACATCTGAATTCTTTTAAAAGTTTGGTACTTGACATGAAAGATTATGGTATAAAGACAGATGTTTTACTTCAGTCTTTGACAGAACTGATCTATTCTGAGGATGCTGAGTGGCGGACTTACCCGGAAGATGACTAATATCTTCTCCACTCGTCAGGCTCATACTGTCTACTTCCTGGACCAAACAGATAACAAAACAAAAAATAAGAATTAAATTTCTCTAAAAATCAGATTTTTAAGTATGCACAAAACATTTCTAAGTATGTACAAAAACAACATCTGAATTGTATTTGGGCCAGAACTTTATTCTCTTTTTAGCTGTGGCCACCTGTCATTAAAATTGTGTTCCATAATTATTCATTAAAGCAGGAAGCAATCAATTAAGAGGCAGTCCTGTTGGTGGAAGGAATCACTGTCAGAATTGCTCCCCTCAACTCCAGGGCCACCGTCTGCACGGCGTCTACACGGCCACTGCTGCCAGGGGTGTTTGCAGATGGCCCTTCCCATGCAGATGGCACCTGGGATGCTCTGCCAAGAGCAGGAAAGCACCAGGCTGGCTCCCTCGGCAGCAGAGCCCAAGGCTGCCCCATCCCTGCCCTCGGGGCTGCTGCCCACTTTCTGGCATGCTAGGGTCAGAAAAGAACCATTCTACAAGTAAAACAGGTGAAGGCTTTTCACATTTGAAATGTAACACTTTTCCAGCAAAAGTGATGGGCAGCCTTGTGACCTGCGCCCCCAGGAGGGTGACAAGAGAGGGTCACAGCAGGGGCCCGAATGAGGTTTTCAGGCAGCAACCTTGTTATCACAGATGATCAGAGGCAGCTTTACAACAGCCCAGGCCTCCTAGGAATCACCACTGAGAAGTGAAAATCTGAAGAAATCACAGGCAAATTTGTAGCTACCAACTGTGGAATTTAACACATCATTTCTCACCAACAGCATGAAGAGGTTAGACGTTCTCACTTTAGCTGCTGGCTAGCATTTTAAAAGTTCCGAAAGCTTTGATGTTCACCCCTTGGTGAACAGAGGTTCACACCTCTGCAGGTCCCAGGTCCCCACCCTTGTCTATTGGCTCCCAGCCCAGAAAGGCTCCCAGCCCGGCCCTCAGTTCTCACCTCTCTGCCCGGCCCAAATGGAGCAGCGCAGCTCTCATCAGGTCAGGGGGCCTAGGGGCAGCCATGGGAAACCTGCTTGTTAACTCTGTCCTGAAAACAGTGACAACTTTCTGCTTGGACGAGTATCTCAAAAAAATACTATAAAAAGGGCTCAAAAGCAGACAAAACACAGCAAAAAATGTACTGGCTAAGTGAAGACGACTTATTCAACCACATTAAGGAGGTGAAAAAATGGATTACCTGACCTGAAAAAACATGTTCTCATTCTAATAAAAGGCTTAATGGACACATGCGTGTGTGTATAAAACACATTGTGTGTGGAAACATACGTGCACCGCAAACATTTTCTGAGCACCTTCCGTATCGGGCAACGTGCAAGGACACAGTCTGCTTGCTTGTATGTGTCCTGTCAGACCTTCCAGTTTCTCCCCCACCCCAACTCCTAAACTGCCAAGTCTGATACCAAAGCAGCACTCACCACCTCACTCTGCCTCCAACCTGAGGCCCCCAGAGAAGTGTTTCAGCCCAAACCCTCTGGCACTAGCAGCCCTGGACTTTGGTGGGGCTCCTGCAGCCCCCACAGAGCAGGAGTTTCCTCAGAGGCCACCTGGGAACCGTCTGCCCTGAGCCTGCAGGGAAAGCACCCCAGGGTGGTGGGCCAGCGCGGGAACCACCAGCATCTGACCTCCAGCTTCGCTTGCAGAGCTGATGGTCCCTCAGGCCCACAAGTCGACCCGGGCCCTGAGACCTACAGGAGGTTCAGCAGTGGGACCCGCGGGGCCCAGAGCTCAGTTCACCAGCGGAGTGGAAGGACCAGGGAGACAGCACATTCCCCCCACGGCCTCTGCTCTGCCAATGTGCTTGATGCCCATGGGCAGGCTGGATGACTCACCAGACACACAGGCCTTGCTGGCATGCATCCTCGAACCCTCTTGTCAGCCCAAAGTGGTGGCGGCCCTGGCCTTGTGCTCCGGACCTCCTTCCCTGGCCTCCCAAACCTACCCCTTCTCAGAACCTCAGACCCTGCCAGACCGATGGGGGAGATCGCCAGGCACCAGCTGCCTGTCTGTTCTCTGGTCCAGGCCCAGAGGGACACCAGGCCCTTGGGGCAACCTGCTCACTCTGACTTGCATCACCTCAGCCTCCACGGGGCCTGTCCATGCATGCAGGGCATGGTACACGGGCAGCCCCTGGGGCTGCTCCCCAAGACCCCTGCTGTCTAGTTACGAGGGCTCCTAGCGAAGACCCCTGCCGTCTGTCTAGTCGGGAGGGCTCCTAGTGAAGACCCCTGCCGTCTAGTTATGAGAGCTCTCAGAAGATCCCTGCCCAAGGAGCCAGGGCTGACATGAGGGTCTGCTCTTCCACCCTAAGGAAGCCTCTGTTTTCTAATTTGCATGAGGAGAGATTCCCAGACACCACTCTGCCAATGGAATCTGAAGAGACTGTTTACTGTAGATCCAAGGAAAATAGTTCCTCCTTCGATGTTAACATGCCCCTGAAGTTAAGAGGAAGCCAATATTCACACCTTCCCTGGCCAGTGACCAGAGGAAATGCTGATCAGGCCAAGGGCAAGGGCCTGGGGAGGGCTTGGTATTTAAGTAGTGGCTTCTGGTTGCGCGCTCAGTGACAGCTGAAACCACACAGGTCAAGCATGCAGTCAGTGTGCTTTCTTTCCTTGCTTTACTTTATGATTAAAAAACAGCTTTAACTGAGATATAATTGGCTTCTATTTTTAACAGAAAAAATCTCTAATAGGACAGGTCAATGTAAAAATATTAAGAGAAACTCTAGAGTCAATGCAGGAGAACAGCAAGATCAAGAAGAGACCACTGTGACACGTGGAGGCCCAGGATACCAGTCTCTTCCCTCCAGGTCAGAGGTCAGGGAGAGCCCTGGGGGCACTACCTATGCAGGATTCCAGGCAGCATCTACTTGGCTGGACCCGAGTGAAGTAAGGAAAGAAAGGCTGTAGCCTGTACTGTTCTACAGGCTTCAACTCAAGGCCCACCAGGTCCAACTCCCCCAGTGCCGCAGTGCAAGGCCTGCTCCTGACGGTGTGTCCCCAGGACACGGCCCACCGCCTGCACTCCACCGCCTGCACTGGCCCCGCAGGCTCACTGTCCCACCGCAAAACAGCAGCAGCAGAGACCCTGGGGCTCGGAGCAGAAGGATCCCAGGGCACCAGGCTGATGCCCGTGAGGAGGCCCAGGGAGGCCCGTCAGTGGGCTGCTGGGGTTGGCCACGCGTGCCCACAGGTACTGCTGGTCCGGGGGAGGGGGGCGTGTATGCCCTCCGCGGTCACGCCCTTACCCACCTGTGCCCAGCTCGGCCTGCAGCCTCCCCACCGGGCTCTTCTGAAGCCCTAGCCAAGGAGTGAGGAAGGCGGCTGTTCTCACCCACTAGAAGGGAGCTCGGCCGAGAGGCGGCCAGGGAGGCGCTCTGGGCGGCCTTCCCTCCGCGTGCGAAGCAGGGGTGCAGGCTCTGGAGGAGGGCCGAGCTGCTGCGTCAGGTCGCGCAACTTAAGATGACCACGGCACCTCCACGCCCCGTGGGGCCTGGTTCCAGGGGTCAGCATCTCACTGGTACAGGGATGGGGCTGGGAGCCGCCACTGCTCCTCAGCCCACCGAACACCCTGAGGCCCCTGGGCCAGCACAGAGGCCAGGTCCAGTGAGGACCACGTCGCCTCCGTGCGCTGTGCCGTGGGCTCTAGGCGTGACCGACCACCGCCTCTCCCTCTTCTGCCCAGGCACCACAGCAGCAGGACCTGCAGCGGCTCCCGCCCTAGCCCCTTTACTCAGAGCCCCTCTCCTTATCAGAGTCCCTCTCCACCTCAGAGCTCCTCTCCTCACAGCCACTCTCCTCAGAGCCCCTCTCCTCCTCAGAGCTCCTCTCCTCAGAGCCCCTCTCCTTACAGCCCCTCTCCTCAGAGCTCCTCTCCTCAGAGCCCATCTCCTCCTCAGAGCCCCTCTCCTCAGAGCTCCTCTCCTCCTCAGAGTTCCTCTCCTCATAGCCCCTCTCCTCCTCAGTGCCCCTCTCCTTAGAGCCCCTCTCCTCAGAGCTCCTCTCCTCCTCAGAGTTCCTCTCCTCATAGCCCCTCTCCTCCTCAGTGCCCCTCTCCTTAGAGCCCCTCTCCTCAGAGCTCCTCTCCTCCTCAGAGTTCCTCTCCTCATAGCCCCTCTCCTCCTCAGTGCCCCTCTCCTTAGAGCCCCTCTCCTCAGAGCTCCTCTCCTCCTCAGAGTTCCTCTCCTCATAGCCCCTCTCCTCCTCAGTGCCCCTCTCCTCATAGCCCCTCTCCTAAGAGTTCCTCTCCTCAGAGCTCCTCTCCTCCTCACAGCCCCTCTCCTCCTCACAGCCCCTCTCCTCAGAGTCGCTGTCTTCCTCAGAGATCCTCTCCTCAGAGTCCCTCTCCTCACAGCCCCTCTCCTAAGAGCTCTCCTCCTCACAGCCCGTCTCCTCAGTTCCTCTCCTTACAGCCCCTCTCCTCCTCAGAGCCCCTCTCCTTAGAGCTCCTCTCCTCACAGCCCTTCTCTCAGAGCTCCTCTCTTCACAGCCCCTCTCCTCAGAGTCCCTCTCCTCACAGCCCCTCTCCTAAGAGCTCCTCTCCTCAGAGCTCCTCTCCTCACAGCCCTTCTCCTCAGAGATCCTCTCCTCACAGCCCCTCTCCTCAGAGCTCCTCTCCTCACAGCCGTGTAAGGTGCCGGAGGCTGGGGTGAGCCCCGCCTTTTACACGTCTCCAGGTCCCTCTTTCTCTCAGAAACCTCTTCCCCGGACTTCTCTGCTGGTCCAGCGGTTAAGAATCTGCCTGCCAATCCAGGGACGTAGGTTTGACCCCTAGTCTGGGAAGACCCCACGAGCCGCAGGGCAGCTAAGCCCGTGAGCCACAACTAGAGAAAGCCCTCGCTCAGCGACGGTGACCTAATGAAGCCAAAAATAGATCAATAAAATTCAAAACCAAAATCACCTTCCCCTGGCTTCTCTGAGGAGGGCCATCAGTCTTAAAGTTACCAGCTGAGATTCTCCACGCACCACTGCCCAACTGGGGGCCGTGTCCTTACATGTGAGTGTGAGGACAGACAGGGACCTCCCCCTCCGCCCCCACCTCTTTGTCAGAGGGACCTGCCCTCAACTATGAGTCCACAACACTGGGGTCCCCTCTGATTCCAGGGTGGACACAGACCTGCCTACATGTGGGGGCCCTGTCTGTGGTTTAGTCATCAACCTCAGTCCCCTCTCAACTGGAAATCCTCTCAGACACACTTGGACCATGGAAAAGCTGGTATTTCCCTACTCTCGGTGACACTGCACAACGTAACTGTTCAGACTACTTGGCTGGCACCAGGGGAGGGAATCCGCGCTTGCCCTGGACCACGGCTCCTCAGGGGTGGGCGCCACCGACTGACTACTCAGCCAGCCCATCTGGAGGCCTCCTGAGGCATGACTGGAGAGCAGAGGCTGAAGGGGGAAGCAGGGTCAAAGGAACAGCTGCAGCAACTGTGACTAACTGTGGGAGCTTCTCTCTCCTCCAGAGGTGGAGCCTCATGGAACCCTACTGTGGACCCCAAATATCCGCTAAGTGTGCAGATCCTTGAAGAACCAGCAGGAGGAACACAGCCCTCACAGGCCACCCGCGGGACCAGGGTCACACCAGGAGTCCTGGGTGATGACCGGCAGCAGTCACGCACAGCAACTAGAGGCCGGTGCACAGCACGCATCTCAAAGGTTGCAAAAGTTAACAGGAAAATTACAGGTGTTTGCATTTAGAAAGGTAAAATTAGATATCTTAGGTAATTAAAAAGTCTATACAGTCTGGCTCTCAAAACTGCACAGAAAATGAATTTAAATACTGATATGAGGTTTTCAGTGTATTTAAAGTGTAGATTACTATATATGAAATTCATCCTGTTTTAAACCAGGCGTCTGTATCACACATGCAGGAAAAGACTCACCCTGCTTCCTAGGTCACATTCTGAGGCTCCCCGGTTCCTCACAGGACATAAGGAAATGCCGATTCTGGCAGAATGCTGCTTTCTGCATTGTTTCATTAAAAGGATGTACGTGTATATAGGGGCTTTCCGGGCAGCACTAGTGGTAGAGAGCCCATCTGCCAATGCAGGAGGCCCAGGTTCCATCCCTGGGTTGGGAAGATCCCCAGGAGGAGGACACGGCAGCTCATTCCAGTATTCCTGCTGGAGAGCCCCAGAGCCCAGAGCCCCATGGGCTACAGTCCATGGGGTCACAAAGAGTCAGACACGACTGCAGTGACTGACTTAGCAGGCACACACGACATGCGAATGTAACCTTCACAGGAGCTTTCTTTTGAGTAAATTACGAAACTGGGTCTTGGGCAGCTGAACGAATTAACAGAAGATGAATCAGGTGGCAGGCTGGTGCCCAGCATGGTGACTGCCTCTGCACTTGAGCAGGTGGGGCTCCCAGGCCTGTGTATTTCCCTGCTCACTCGCTTGCAAACATACAACCTACTCCCAAGCAGCCACGAGGCAGGCCCAGAACACCCGTGGGCCTCTTACCTGGCCCCTGGTCCCTCCAGTGCTGTCCGTGGCCAGACCGGCTGTACCCGGAGCTTGTCCCGTGGGAGCTGGATCCCTGTCGGCCCCACCGCCCTGTGGGGACACGTGATGGCATGTCAGCAGCTACACGTGCCTGACCCCAAGTGGCAGTTGTTCTTAGGAGTGAGCAAGGTGGCCCTGGGCTAGTAGCTTCCAAACTCCTGGCATCCCTTCCATCAGCGGTATGCCCATGAAAAACGCAGGCTCTGGGGCCGGCCTGGGTTGGGGCTGCTTTAAACTTATGCCCAGAAGAGTCTGTGTTGGTGATGAGCAGGGCGTTCTGTTAGGTGCCTCCAAGCAGGGCCTCCTCGGTCAGCTGCCCTGGGCAGTGGACCAGACGATGCTGTGCCTGGAGCTAGAAGCCCAGGCCCGCAACACTGGCCACCAGCCTGTGGGCTCTGGGACACAGCAGGCCTGAGCAGGTTGCCCTCTCCCAGCTCTTCATGAACTCCATCAGCACATAAGCCATTCACCCTCACTTCCTCTCCTAAGCCCTGAGCCCTGCTGCCCTCTGCTTGTCTCTACTAGGATGCAGCACTAGCAATTCTAAGTACAAATTTAAATGTGATTTTAAACAGTATCTTGGTACTTCCTGCTGCTCTATAAAGAAAGGAGGCTGAGCCTGCCCAGTACTGGCCCCAGGGTGAACCAGCGCTCAGTGGACAGAGGCAGGCAGACCCTCGCTGGCCCAGCACCGTGACCGCTGAACTCCACACGCACTCTGACCCGGGCACTGCCTGGAAGGTACCAGGACAAGTGTCCCTGGCACAGCCCTGTCCAGGAGGAGGAGGCAGTGTTTGGTACAGGTGACCAAGGATGCTGGGCTGGGTTCAAGGGGCTGAGCTCTGCCATGAAGAGCCTGCATGATGCTGGTGGGTCACTGGGGCACAGAAGACTGAACCAAAGAACCTCAGGCTGTTCACAGTTTCCTCCATAACCTGGGATAACACGACAGGCCCACCCCAGGCTGCCATCTGTACAGACGCTTCAGCAGAGAGCAGTCACAGTTTCCTGTCCCTACTAGGAGCCACTGGACAGCAGCTTTAAGTGCACACCTGACATCTGTGAGACCACAGGCCTTAAACGAAACCTGTCCCACACGTGGGCCTCCTGGGCCCGAGCACCCGACTCTGACATGCAGAAAGAGGTCCAGGGCTTCGCCTCCCAGCGACCACTGTGGCTGAAGCAGGCTGCACCCTGCTGTCTGCACGTCTGCAGCCAGCCCGCCCCTGCTCTGCAGACAACTGCACCACTGACGGGAATCCTGGGCCAGAGCGTGCGGGAACATGGTCTGAGTGACGCTGCCAAGAGAGGCAGGGAACAGGTGACGCAGAGAGAGCGCTGCCTGTTCACTTTGCAAGGAATCAACTTCTGCTTTGCTCCAGGCGGCAGGAGAAAGGTCACGGACGGCGAGAGGGTGAGGCCAGGGGGTCTGTCCCACAGGAGCCAGGAGGGGCTGAAGCCACTGCACATGGTGTTGACAGGCAGGAGCAGGACAGAACCCCGGGCCTTACTGACCTCAGGGCACAATGTCTCTGGGAGCGAAATGTGCAAGGCTGGTGTGAGAACCAGGACAGTCTGCGGGTAGGAATTTGGGTTAATTCTCTTATTCCGTCACCGCAGCACCAGGACTGTTACAGTGGCAGTTACAGACCCCACCCAAGTGATTAAACTGAACTCATTAGCACAATAAGTTACTAAACAAGATGCCCAGCTTCACTGGTAAAGAAGCACCCAGTGAAGCAGACAGGCTTTCTCATCTATCAAATCACTGAGAAAAGCAAACGGAGTGATGTCAAGGATGCACCCTGCAGAAACTCTTAGTCTTGCTGGTGAAGGTGTGAAGTGACCACGTGCTTTTAGAAAACAAGCTGGCAATGTTGATCTAAAATCCAACGATGTCTGGATCTGTAACTCTGTGAACAATGAAACTCTACCCTAAGGACACACACACACACAAAACCATCATGTTTAAAAAGAAAACTGAAAGCTTGAGGCGGGGAAGCTATCAGGCAAATGCCACACGTGCAGAGGTGGGGATTCTGCTGAGGGGAGCCTGAGCACCGTGACTGTGCTGAGAGGCGAGTGCCCAGGAGGAGTGGCCACACACGGGGCACACTCACAATGAGACACAGAGACGCTGTCAACAGCAAACATCCACACACGGGGCACGCTCACAGTGAGAGACACAGAGACACTGTCAACAGCAAACATCTGTACCTTCAGGGTCAGATGTAAAGGTTGTTTCAGTTTCAGTGTAATTAAAACAACCCTTTTTAGTCATGTTCTTTATATTCTGCGTTCTTCTCTTATCATGAGAAAAAATAAGCCCAAACCTTTGTCAAATAAAGACCCATCGACCCAGCGGAGCGCGCTCTAGGGCCTCCTGGAGAGCAGGCGAAGCCCTCTCTGCACACGCAGCCTCTGCACTCTCTCCTGCGGGGCCAGAACCTGACGCTCGGCAGTGCACGAGCACCTCAGTTCCGCTTCCTCCCACTAGGCCAGCCTCCCTGAGCTGCATGCAGGGCCGAGGGGCCGGACCCACCTGCGTGGTGTGGACGCCAGTGCCGCCTGCTGATGATCGGTCTGCTCTCCTTCCCACAGGCCTTGCACACGACCGACTCCAGGGTGTGGAATCTGGTGATGTGGGACCTCTGCAAACAGATGAGTCGGCAGAGCACTGTCAGACACAGCAGGTGCTCAGGAGACATGGCAATGGGGAGGGCAGCGCCTGCCCACCATGCTGCAGCCGGCAGGAGTCCCAGACACTGGTCCTCGCCCGCGACCTGCTGGTGGCAGTGCACACCTGTGTCTGCAGGGAGACAAGGGTCTGCAGGAGGGCCTCAGGCCTGCGGGGGTGTCTACACCCTACCACCGACTGCACCGAAGACATCCCTCTGGTGACATCATCACTTCAGTCCCTGCCAGATCCAAGGCTGCAGGCAGACAGAGCGATGCTGTGACAGTGCAGGGACGGGCGACCTTCCCAGCCGCCTCTGGGCGGCTGTGTGCTCGCCTGTCCGTCGGTACCTCCCATGGAGCAGGAAGTGTGGCACCTGACCACTTGCACTGGCTCCAGGTATGAGGTGGGTTTGCAGGGGTGATGTGTGGGCAGTGGTGTGAGCCCGGCCTACTGTCACCTCTCACTGACTCGGCACTAAAGCCACAGGCATGGGACATTCCAGCCAGCACTCTGCTTTCGCTGACTGTCCCTAATTTCAGCTGCTTCTGAATTCTGAACACTTACACTCCTGTGACACCTTGAATTGTCTCTGCGTGAAACAGCAATGCCAACACATCAACACTTTCTGTCTGATGCGTAAGGCGTGGAATGCCACCCCGTCACTGACCAGTCAGCTCTCGCCCATCACAGGGTCCAGTTTCAGTGTAATTAAAACAACCCTTTTTAGTCATGTTCTTTATATTCTGCGTTCTTCTCTTATCATGAGAAAAAATAAGCCCAAACCTTTGTCAAATAAAGACCCATCGACCCAGCGGAGCGCGCTCTAGGGCCTCCTGGAGAGCAGGCGAAGCCCTCTCTGCACACGCAGCCTCTGCACTCTTGTGTACTGACACTTGTTTCAAGCGAGCCGGGCTGTGGCTTGACTTGGAAATCTTCCAGGAACCATGCAGCAACTGCACTTACAGAGCCAGGGTGGTGGTGAGCAGCCCCACTAAACTGCTGGCCTTAAAGGAGCACGTCACCACCATGGCGACTGACCTGCCCTGACGCCTGCACAGGGAGCACTGCGGGGAGCACACGCTCCACTCAGATGGAGAGAAGGAGAAAAGGTGCTCGGAAATATGAAGTGTGTAAGGCAGCGGGACGCGGCCTGCCCGCCTCTACAGTCGCGGGGAAGCTCGCGACGTGCTCCTCAGGCCAGGGCCACAGCCTGACCCGGGCGGCCGCCAGCAACCTTGCCGATTTCTGGGGTCACCCCTGTAGGAGAGACCGTGAGGACAGACAGTGCTGCTGACTCCTGTAACCTCCAGCCAAGGACCCTGAGTTCTCACGATGCATTTGAACGACTGACTTCAAACCTACTGCCTTCTCTAATGTGAAGACTGTGGACTCACGTTCTGCTCCACGAGCACCTCTGCGGTGTACCCTTTCTCGGACTGCAGGTACTTCTGATGAAACAGCTTCCCATCAAACAGGTGCCAGGGCATGAAGTCAGCCATGTCCCAGGGGGAGCCACAGGCACCATTGACCAGCACCAGGGTGGTGAGACCGCGCACCAGGAGGGTGGCCAGCTGCACAGCTCTGGGGTCGATGTGGTCGAGCTGCAGAGGCAAAACGCGGGGAGAAGGTGAGAAGGCAGCTCTCGCACAGGGAACCAGAGCTCCCCCAACACGGCTGGTGGCTCAGGCACCGCACTGACAAGGCTAGGACCAGCTCTCCACACAGATGTCCTTGCGGCAGCAAAGCTCTGTCCGGCCAGGAAGGTGATGGGATCATAGCCTTGGGCCCACCAGGAAAATTTCTTTAAAAGCAAAGGCAGGAACTTCCCTGGTGGTACAGAGTCGCCTGCCAATGCAGGGAACATGGGTTCGATTCCTGGTCAGGGAGAGTCCACGTCTCACTCTACAGCCAAGTTCCGCAGTAGGAGAAGCCACCGCGGTAAGAACCCACACGCAACAAAGAGCAGCCCCTCAGCACAAAGGAGAAGACCGTGCCCAGGAGCGAGGACCCAGCAACGCCAACAGGAAAACACACTGTGCAAGGGCAAAAGAGAAAAAAGGAAAGGCGGAGAGGCCAAGACAGCGTCATTCTGGACCCTGATGAGCCACTGAGTTCTAACCGTGAGCATTACTATAAAATTTCACATAAATGACTGTCATTTAAGAACAAAATGGCTTATTATTGCACAGGGTTGATGGGCTGGTTCAGTTTACTTGCTCAGTGGTGTCCGACTTTGCAGCCCCATGGACTGCAGCACACCAGGCCTCCCTGTCCGTGACCAACTTCTGGAGTTTACTCAAACTCACGTCCATTGAGTCAGTGAGAACATCCAACCATCTCATCCTCTGTTGTCCCTTTCTGCCTTCAATCTTTCCCAGCATCAGGGTCTTTTCTAGTGAGTCAGTTTTTTTGCATCAGGTGGCCAAAGTATTGGAGTTTCAGCTTCAGCATCAGTCCTTCCAATGAATATTTAGGACTGATGTCCTTTAGGATGGACTGGTTGGATCTCCTTGCAGTCCAAGGGACTCTCAAAAGTCTTCTCCAACACCACAGTTCGAAATCATCAATTCTTCAGCGCTCAGCTTTCTTTATAATCCAACTCTCACATCCATACATGACTACTGGAAAAACCAAAGCTTTGATTAGATGGATCTTTGTTGGCAAAGATGGGCTGGTACTTCTTACAAATTAACATCACACCCATACAAAATTTTTATTTTGTTGTCAAACCTCCTTCCTGTTCTTGGACACTGTGGAGGCACCATATGGTAGGAACTTGCAAAGATATCATTTGCCTCAGTCGCTCATGTTTTCGGCATTTGTGTCTGTGCTGACCATAAACAGTGAACGGACCACAAGCAAGTGTCCACAGGGCTTTATGAATGGCAGAAGCTCCACTCCATCTGCCAGCAGCAGGTGGGTCTGTGTCGCTCAAAGTAAACAGCAGCGATTTCCAACACCATTACGATTTAGATGGATCTTTGTTGGCAAAGATGGGCTGGTACTTCTTACAAATTAACATCACACCCATACAAAATTTTTATTTTGTTGTCAAACCTCCTTCCTGTTCTTGGACACTGTGGAGGCACCATATGGTAGGAACTTGCAAAGATATCATTTGCCTCAGTCGCTCATGTTTTCGGCATTTGTGTCTGTGCTGACCATAAACAGTGAACGGACCACAAGCAAGTGTCCACAGGGCTTTATGAATGGCAGAAGCTCCACTCCATCTGCCAGCAGCAGGTGGGTCTGTGTCGCTCAAAGTAAACAGCAGCGATTTCCAACACCATTACGACCTCACAGAGTTCACAAAGCTGAAACAAGCCAGGAAGAGGACTGGCATCTCATCCCTTTTCTAAGTCGTGTTTCATTCCCTACTGAAAGAAACGTGGTCGCGACCCCTCAGTGGATAGGGGTCTCACCAGGCTACTGAGCGCTTGCTGCCATCAGCATTCTGCCCCCACCACCTGCTTCCAGCCACAGAACCTGCCCTGTGTGCCCACACCCGGCAGTGGTCATCTCAAAGGGCACTGCCCAGGCCTGCGGCAGGGCCCCAGTGGGACCTGAATTTAAGTGTAGAGCTGGGGTTTCTACACTGCTTACCCTCTATGCTGTTATACACCACTGTATACAGTGCTGGGGTTTCCACACTATTCAACCTCTGCGCTGTTATAGCACTGTATACAGTGCTGGGGTTTCCACATATTCACCCTCTGTGCTGTTATACACCACTGCATACAGTGCTGGGGTTTCCACATATTCACCCTCTGCGCTATTATACACCACTGCATACAGTGCTGGGGTTTCCACA